>VZTF01008194.1:26763-76831 GCA_013397755.1 Cnemophilus loriae | reverse complement strand
GGAGAGAGAAGAGAGAGAAGAGAGAGAAGAGAGAGAAGAGAGAGAAGAGAGAGAAGAGAGAGAGTCAGCTTCAAATCAGCAGAAACAATTTCTCTGGCTGGTAATACAGAAGAATGAAGAGCAGAACTGCAACAAACATCCACAGATTGCAGCTGAAATTTTTTATGCTTTCCTACTCTAAATCAACTCACCTTCACTTCTCTGCACTTAAAAATTAACACTTTTATATACAGAAGGGAGAGAACTTGTTTGCATGAAGAAAATCACCAACTGCCACTCTTTCTTTAGAAGCACGTATCTAAGTAACAATGATCTTATGGGCCAAACAGTCTTAATTTTACTTAACGATCTGTTTAGACATCTGAAAATTTTTGAATCTTTTTACAGTTGCCAACTTTCTGTTTTCTCATGACCTTCCCAGGAAAAAACATAGCAAAATAACGTTTGAAATGTCTTTTCAAAGGAAGACAGGCTGAGAGAGGAGGGGCTGTTCAGCACGGAGAAGAGAAGGCACTGGGAAGACCTTACAACACCTTCCAGTACTAAAGGAGGCTTACAAGAGTTGGAGAGTGACTTTTCACAAGGGCATGTAGTGACAGGACAAGGGGGAAACAGCCTTAAGCTGAAGGAGGGTAGGTTTAGATCAGGTATTAGGAAGAAATTCTTCACTGTGAAGGTGGTGAGACACTGGAACAGGTTGCCCAGAGAGTTTGTGGATTCCCCATCCCTGGAAGTATTCAAGGCCAGGGTGGATGGGGCTTTAAGCAAACTGGTCTAGTGGAAGGTGTCCCCACCGATGGCAGAAGGGTTGGAACGAGATGATCCTTAATGTCGCTTCCAACCCAAACCATTCTGTGATTCCATGACAGACTTAAGGATTTATTTTCATTCATTTGTCCATTAGTGTTTGTATTCAACTGACCTGCTGCCATTGTGAATATGATTCTGTGCTTTTACATTCATGTCATAACGCTCAGCTACATCTCTCACCTCAAATGGAGCTTCCCAGGAAAAATTGAATGACAAGATAACATCCACATCCCTCTCTGGCTGAAGCACCAAAGGAAAGGGAGAGTTGATAGAAAAGCCACCATCCACTAAATACAAGCTCTCTTCCATGGGAGTCAGCTGGTTGGGAAAGGCATCCAGGTGAGTACCTGCAAGACACTCCAAGTTACACAAGTAACTGTATTGATTCATTAAACACCTCTCGGCAGAAGAAATAAACGAAGCTCATGTTAGTGTTATAAGAAGAAAAAAGACATTCCAACATGCAACTTCATCTGAGACAGACCTGTAAAGTCTGATGATGAGCTTGCCTTATATAACACAACAAATACAGTGGATCAAAATTTTTGCTATGGTGTAAGAAGGGATATACTCCCTGGCTTCAGCAGAAGAAAGTCAAGCTCACTTACATTCCGTGACATTGGGATAGTGTGCTAATATTTTGTGATAGTCAGATATATATAGACTCATTTACCTCTCCAAGTCACAAATTTCTTGATGTTAACATAATCTTTATGAAGATACAATCCCTTCATGAAGTTGAAGGTTTCTCCACATGTGACCCGGGACTTGAAAAAATCCTGAAAAATTTGTAACAAGGGGCCTCCAGGTATAACCAAGCGAGTCTTCAGTCGTGCTGGGTCTCGGAAATGGAACCTTCGGCAGTCATCTACAGAAGTCACAGAAGGATGCAGAACATACACAAAATGCCAGCTCCAACATTTCAATCAGGCCTTTTTCTACAATATTTAGCCAGTTGTCCTAAGGCTGAATTTTTCCTCTGATAAGGGTATTGTAATGAAATTTAAATGAGCTGCATGTTCCATAGCTGCGTAATTTCCTAGCCTTGTTTAACGGGAAGAACATTACTCATAAAGCATTGCCCATATTAATTTCATACCCACACAAAGAAACCCTTGTTACCAAGCGAGAACCACTTCTGTCATGTAAGACATCAGTCAATCAAACACAGTAGCATTTATAATTACACAAAAACAAAAAGGGTGAGGCGTGGTGGGGGAATCATGGCTGGAAAGGCAGAAGGGAAAAAAAAAAATCTCTTCTTCCACTAGCTACTATAAGGCTGTAACTATGCACATGAACAAGTCCCAGCCTCTAAAACATTTCCTTTTCAGTGTAATGAACAAATGGAGATCAATGCATAAACATACAACCAGCTTATCCAATATTACAAAAAGCAGACCATGACAGAAACAAAGCCTCTTTTTCCACTTCCTACTTAGCAATGCAGCTTCTGTTCTTCCTCTTCTCAGGATTATGATGCCTGCACTTCAATATGTCTTTAAGACAGCTCCCAGAACTAGCCCAAATTTATAGTCAAAGTCAGATACAAACTCTTTTTAAAAGCAGGAAGAGAAAGTGTACTAAAGAAACAATTTTACAAGCGTAATCAAAGGGAATAACACACAATAAAAGAGATCTGTCCCAATCCACTCCTTGTGCTAATCTTGAAAACTACATACAGCACATTTTTGCATCATATTATTTGTGATCACTACAAAATCAGCGATCTTTTGAAAAATCCAAATATTTTCATGTATGTTCTTACCTACAACTTTGATAACATCTTTGAAAGAATCTAGAAAGCTCAGTCCTATACCAACCACCTTCAGGCAGATATCATCCAAGCTTGCAGCAAAGGCACTGCCCCACATTCCTGCAGGAGAAACGTGGAAGAATTTAACACTCAAAAGGTTTTTCACAGTGTAACCAAAAGGCCTATAATTCAGATGCCATTTTTCATGGGAGAGGACTGTCACTTGATCCCTATTCTTCCAACAGTTTAAGTTAAAACCTTGGAGGTAATCATGTGACAAATTATGTTGTTACAATATAATGCAGAAAATTTTCCAAGAAAAAAGCATGGAAAAGACAGCAAGAGAACAGGAAGACAGACAGAAGACATTTTTGACAGGGCTGTAATAGAGTCATCTTGCAGACTCAGGATATCAGACTCTAACACTATGAACCAAAACCTAAAGCTCTGGAGAAAGATTTGACATATTTCTCTTCTTCAGGTTCTTTTGGAAGGGAAAAAAGGCATGGAGTTCATAAGTCCCCAAAGCAGAAGAGTTCCTTTCCACCTCCTTAAATGATAATTTAGTCATTATCATAAGATCATACCTTGTAGAAAACAAATCCTGGGCTCTGGATGTTTCTGGACAAGCCGTCCCATGAAGAACTCACTGTCAAAATCCTCTGTCCGAACAAAAGCTCCGTATTTGCGAAATCCAACTTCATAGGGAGTGAACTCACACCATTCTAAGAACAAGCCAGCAGGATATTTACTCATCTCAGAGAAAACATGAGTGAAAATACTTATCTGATACCTGTGCATACAAAGGAGACAGAAGGGACTCGCCCTCCGCTTTTCACAATCCCTATGGATTTCCCTGCCCCTCTTCTCTAGCCTCTATCTATATACGATTAACAAAAACTCTCCTGAAGGCTTTCATTCCGTCTTGCTCCATCTTGACTTTGCTACTACAGAAATAACCTGCCTATTTTACTTTTAGTTTAAACCATTTTGACGGCTCCCTTTTCCATCCAAAACGGAAGCTACATGATTTTTCTCAGCTTTTCTTTGCACTACCTACCATCTCCCGGAAACTACTACAGTACTGACTTGAAAACTCAATTGACCCACTGCATCAGACTTCATCGTCTGCTTATCAGTGTCCCCTCTCGCTTGAAAGATTTCCACAAAGAGTTGAGAGAGAAGGGTCATCCAGTCCTGGCCCTGCACAGATCAACCTGACAAAACACAGCATGCGTCTGCAAGCATTATCCAAATACTTCTTGAACTCCGGCAGGTTGGATCAAATTGAATTCCCTGCCATACACACACACTCCTCCAGAAAAAAACAAACAAGTCCTCTAGGGGTACACAGATGGACACAAGCATTTGTGTTCCTGTCTCACTCATCTATCCCCACTTGTTGCATCATGTTTAAAGTTTCAATGAAGGACTGGTCTTCATATTTTTACTGTAAGAACTCAGGCCACTAAAACATACAGTTTTGATGATGCATATTACAAAGTGACCAATCCATCACTTCACATGAATCCTACACAGATTTTTTATCTGAGACTATAGAAGAAAGTGGTTTCCTTATCACCAAAGATTCTAATTCTTTGATTCAGACAGAGACACATGTATTACAGGAATCTTCTCAGCTCCTGAAAATTTCAGGCAGTTTCTAGCCAAACATGTGGAGTGGACAACAGTTCTGAATCTCATTTCTCCACTTTAGCCTCAATGAAGACATTTGCTATCAGGATGATAATACTCTGTTAATCAGTTTCCTACTGCCTCTTGCACTACCAACCGCTGCTCGAGCCATATTTCCTGTTATCAGCTGCTCACTACCCAAGCAACTGGATAGACGAAAGAAATTTATGGACTTTAGCAAACAAAAGTAAATTTCCATGCTCATACCTGCAAAGTCACCACTGCTCGTATTGGGTCTCACATTGACAGCTGCATAGATAGGATAAGGGTTCTGGGCCCACTTCACTGCTTCTTGCTGATCAGACAGCTTTGATGGATCTTCCTGGTCACAAGCAAGGAAGGAGGAGCACACTTAAGTCAGGCAAGTTCTGTACCCATACTCTGATAATTGGAAGCTGTTGCTTAGCATTTCTGATTAACAACGCTACTAATTCAAACTCCCTTTTCCTCTCCACTGTCCAGGTATATGGTTAGGTTTTTCCAAAATATTTCTGGAGTTGCATATTTAGAATGTCTAATGTTATTAGCAAACTAGTTATCCCTTTGATTTTCAAACTCAATTACATAGAAAATATTGCACAGTAACTCCATTCTGCAAAACCAACATCATTCTGTCAGGCTTAATGTGCCCAGTATAAAAGCTA
Organism: Cnemophilus loriae; assembly: GCA_013397755.1. Lineage (NCBI taxonomy): Eukaryota > Metazoa > Chordata > Aves > Passeriformes > Corvidae > Cnemophilus > Cnemophilus loriae. Next base: position 71,926 of record VZTF01008194.1, on the reverse strand, counting down.
TTAATTTAATAACAGTCATTCCAAATAACACTGATCTATATGACTTAAAAATTCTTTACTAAAGAAGATATTATGCTTATTCCAAAGCACTGCCTGTACCAAAACAGCTCACTAAAGTGGAGAGTATTTGGTTTCTAGACTCTAAACATGTGGGTGGGTTGAGCTTCCACCTGAAAGACAAATAGCATTACACATCCAAACATCCAAACTCTTTTACCTTCTGTTGCAGAAAATATTCCACAATAAGGCCCCACAAATCTGTAAAGGAAACCTTCTGTCCAGTGATCTCCATTGCATGCAGCTCCTGGAAATAATATTTCAGCCGTTCTGGGGAAAATGCCCCTGCTTTGCTGCTGGACACAGTATCCTGAGCTCTTCTGATTGCATCTTGAAGGTCTTTCTGTGACCAGTCAGGGTCTTGATACAGTGTGGATAAACACCTGAAAATGCTTTTATTAATGTCATAAGTAAAAAAGAACCTTGTGTAAACAATAATTTTAGCTAGTTATAATTAGTGCTGCAGCACTTGAGAAGTCTAGCTAAAAGAAGAGTAAAGAATCAATGAATAAAGGATCTCTGAACTCTAAAATGTGCTGAAAACCCTGACACCTTTAGGACACCTTCATCCTGATTGCTAACTTGCCTTCCAAGGATGTTCCAAGCGTCCTGTGCTAGCACCTGTGAACCAGTTCATAAACATATGTTAACTCCAGAACACAACAACCATGATAGGCTGGCTGACGGCAAGGGTGCAGCGTGCAGCAACAGAGGCCACGGCCTTCACCAGAACACAAGTCTGATTAAAGGAGAAGCTAGTTTGGGCCACTGACTACCCATACAAACAGATGCTTAGATTTCTTTGGGTGTCTCTGAATCAAAAGGGGCAGGAGAAATAGGTACAGAGGAGTTAATTTAATACACAAAGCTTGGAAGGAAGGATTACACTGTCAGGTTGCACAACCGCTCCACGAAATCGTTTCACAAAAACAAGGGATGACTTCATCACAAACTCCAAGAACTGAGTGGCTAAAACATTCTAGCCACATCTAGCATTTCAGCATATTGCTCCAGTCCATTTGGTGCCTCTCTTCAGCCTCTATGCCATTTTGGAAGGTGATGGCATAGTAGCCTGCACAGACATGTTTCCAGTGACTTATCCCACCTCAGTTATCTTCTTGGCAAGAGCAGGGGAATGAGGAGAACTCTTTAAGTCAGTGCTCTAAGGTAATACATAGCAGTTTTATTCATATAATATGTTCTAATATTCAACTGTCAGACTTGCATAAGCAGCAGATTCATTATTTTAGCCAGCAGGTGTAAGGGTTGGACATGATACTGAATCTCTTAGACTGTTCAGGATCACCAGCAGAACTCACAAGTGAAAACTGGTAAAGTACTTGACTTGCTGTCTGTCTACAGATGGCACAAATGTAATTTTGGCATTATTTTGCATCAGTACTACCATCTTCACCTCTAACTTTCTGAATCAAAACTGCACGTAGCTTACCAAGTAGAGCCAGAAATCCCACAGAGGTATGTCGCAGCATCCAGAAGGCCCAGCTGCTGCAGCCCAGCAAGGCTGCCGTAGAACGATGTCAGTGCTCTCATCCCACCTCCAGACCCCAGCACCGCTACGACTGGAACCTGCAGACAGCAAACTCAGGAGTCACGACCACAGACTTTTGATTGACAATAAAACTAATCCCATTTCAGCCTCATTTGAATAAAAAATAGAGATAAAAACCTCTATTTCTATCTACATTTCAAGTAATTTCCGGTTTGATTTCAAGCAGAACTCCTTTCTCTATTTTGTAATTTAAATATATTGCTTACTATAAAGCATGGAGGGGTCATCTTAGGGACAGTCACTTACTGAAATTGTTATGCATATCATCACACATTTATTTTCATACAATACACATATAAGAGGCAAATATTCTTAGAACAGCAGCCAAGTACCACTGAGCAAGGTATCAGGCTATGTAGATGTAAGTATCCTCAAATAAGCAATTAAGAATCTAGCCCTGTGGTCTGAGTTTAATTCTAAACATTCTGAAACAGATTTTCCCATCACAATTCCAAGCCCAAAGCCCAAGATACAAGAGTTCAACTAAATAAAGAACATACATTCTGAAATTTCAATGTTTTGTGTTCCAAAATTCACACACATCCCCCCTCGAAATTTAACAAATATAACAACATTTGAGACTTCAGAACTGAAATGTACCAGGATTCTACCTCACACCATAGTGAATGCAAACCATGTTTTCTGTAGGTTACAAGCAAGGATTCCTACACTGCCTAATTATCAGCCAAGCCTGAAGGATTTTATCAATCTCACCACAGGAATGTGCTCAATACCTCATCTTTTGGAGGGGATTCTTTTAAGCGAAGAGTCTTCCTCAGTGCCTCAGAAACTACTTTCTTCCTTTTGTCCAAAAATGTTTTCTCCTCTTTACAGAGATCAAAACCCAGACGTATGTCAAGATCCCAAGTGCTGAAATAGAAATTAAGGAAAAAAACCTTGACATTTTGAAGGATTTGTAATCGGCATGGAAAAGCAATTTTTGTGAACACACAATCTAGGTGCGGATCTGAGCTGGATCAGGTGGTTTTAGTGTATACACCAGCTATTTTGTACAACAGCTTTCGGAACTAAAAATTAAAATGCTCCATATTGCATTTCTCCTTTAACGTTTAAATTCAAAGCTTCTGTCAAACAGTACTCAGATTAAGCTTCAGGAATTTCACAAAGGAAGAAAAGATTCTTAGTAGGTGACGAAGATTGCATGAGGAGCAACATCACTGTATCAACATGAATATGAAGTGAGGGGAAGAGGGATTTTAAAACAGAAGATTCTGAACTTAAGAGGCAGAAGGGTGCAACTGAATATCAATTAACTCGTCATGTGTTTGTAAAACGGGAGCAGGATCTTCAGTTGGTGACTGGATACCAAATGACCCTGTCAACTTACAAGCCAACTGCTTGGTTTTCTGGGTTTCTTTTTTTTCCTTTTTACTCCTTTCTTGCACCCTTCATCTATTTTATAGTTCAAGCTCTTGACACACAGAGATGTCCTTTCCTATCTGTCAGTATATCACTGTACATATTCTGGAAAGTACCTGTGCCTGACAAAACTACTTAATATTTACACCAACAGCTATTTTACATGTAAGTATTAGGAACACAAGATTTGTACAGATGTCAGCAGGATTGACACCAGTCCAATAGATAGTATCTGCAAAGTGAAGAGTCACAACCTTCAGAAGAAAAATTATCAAATATATTTTTCTTCAATCTATCCCAAGAGATCAGTGGAGTGAACACACCTCTCCCAGAACAGAAGGAGAGTCACTCAGTTCCTTTACTATGAGAACAAAGGCCTTTCCTGATTTTCAAAGGTTGACTTTGGGGTTCCCACTCACCTCTCTTCGGTTTTCAAACTCAAATCCAAACTCTTTCCCTGTGAAAAGAGAGAACACATCTTGAAATTGATAGCAATTACACAGGTGGAACTACAAAACAGAGGTTATGACATCAACAGAGTCACCATTTACTATCCAGAATAGCACCCTCACCCACAAAACAACATCTCTGAACACTTTTCCCTTGCACCTATTTCAGACATTTTTATTAGTCTCTGCACAAAGCAAAAACATACTCAGAGGGCAGTGTGAAAGAAATTATTTCTTCTACAAGTGTCTTGCTTTTTCCCTCCTCTGATATTTTTATTTTGCACACTGAAAAGACCTTTTCCTTTGAAACGTGATGAACTTTATACTTTATTTTGCAAGATCCAACCATGAAAACATATTTGGAAGAATTGCAGCAAGTAATCTCATTACTTCATTCTAGACATCCAAGAAAACAGCACTCCTGAGAATCACATGTTGTCTAACTTTCCAAACACCTAGAGGCAATGGAGGAAAAGGTTATCTCGTGCATGTTAAAGCAAGAGCAAAATATTGACATTACCTCTCCCAAAGAAACAATTCTATCAACTTTTTCTCCAATAGGAAGGGAATTAACTGGTACAGTCCCCAATCCCAGAACTGTAGTATGCTTTTCAATATCAGGGTTCACGCCATCCTAACAAAAGACAAAATCTTATTTGAGATTCACAGAAAAAAGTTTAAAAAAGGTATGACTTTCATATGTTGAAACAGCAAACAATTCTTAATATCACTATAGCTAAATCTTTACCAAAAGTCCGAGGCTTTTCAAGGGCATCCTGCTTTCTGCTTGACAGGTTGTTGCAGGGGCATATCTTTCACTCAAATAGTTTCTTTGTTGTTGCTGCTTGGTTTGGTTTGGTTTTAGGGGGTTTTTGTTTGTTGTAATTGGTTTTTTTTTAACATACCTGTCTGCCACAATTAAAAAATCTTCAAGTACAAGATTTCCCCCACAAATAGTTGTATTCTGGCATGTGTCAGAAAATTCACAAACTTGCATTCTGTCTTCAAAGCAAGATTTGGAAAAGATACCAAAAAAGCAACAGCATTAGACATACATGAAAAATACCACAAAATAGGAAATAAGGTAATCGCCTTAGGGACATGTGGCAGCATGTAATTTTAAAAAAACTTCAAAAGCAGAGCAAATTAAAGTTCGCCAGGAAATCTTTGAATTTTCTGCCATGTAGCAAGTGCCAAGATCTCTTTACACAGAGCTGTGTGCAGATTGCTAAATGTAAAGAGGCATATTAAAAACCCCTCATATCAGAGGGTCACACGAGCCTACAGAGCCTCCAGGTGGGCTGGAGCCCAAACACCAACCACAGGGCTCAGTCCTTGGGAGGAGACTGCACCTTAGACAAAGAATAGGCTGTCACCCTCCTCACACCAAGAACTGAAGTCAGACCCACAGACTTCACAGTGGCCAGTAACTGACCAGTAACTGCTGTCCTGAGTCCAGTGTCTCTCTAAGCTCACTGTTCTCCTCCTAACAGGGGCAAATAACATGCATTTAGGTAAAGCAACACTACAACGTTCCTGGCACTCTCCTGCGTCTGACAAGAGAGAAAAGGTCAGGCTGAAGACTTTTGTGCTCTATGCCACGTGTTGAAAGAGTATGTTCTGCTAGCCACCAGAGTGGTTTGGCTGAGGTTCACCACACGGGACAATCTCCATGGTTGACTTCTACAGTGTTTTTGCTTGCCTGGCTCTGAGTTCTTGACCACTCAAGTCCAGGTCTCTCTCTTCAGCTCTTGTTTGCTGCCTAACGAACGCCCTGGCAAAGCTGTTCTTTCATATCCTTCTTTGTGTCCTCTTTTCCACAGCTGCCTCTAGAGTAGTCAAAATCACCATTTGCAACCATGCTACCCAATTGCTTGTGGGGATAAAAAACGTCATAGAATAAAGAGTTTCCTTGCTCTCTTTTTTGAGAATGAATATTCAGTCACTACACGGGTACCTGGAGAAACTGCAAAGTAAAAGACAAAGCTAAATAAACCTCTGCAAGTGGCAACTGATCTACAAGTTTCTAATAGGAAAGAGTTCCTATAGAACATCTCAAAAGATGAAAGTAAAGATGCCTTCATGTAGCAAGCACGTGCAGAGTCAGGTTTTTTTTAATCCCTGAGTTTGAACAGATGTTAAATTTTTGGGAAGCATTATACTCCAAAGGTAATTTCACCTCTTTACACAGTGTCAAAGATCCAATGCACAGTCTGACATTTTTAAAACAAACAAAAAATAATGGTGGCATGTAAAACAATGATAGAGAAAACCTTATCTCTTTGTAAACTTTGTGGAATCAGCATGGATGCTTACTTACCTGTAGGACAGAGATGGTTTGCTCCAGCTCCACTTGCAGTTCCGGATACATTTCTTTATCCACATGAAAGACAAACGAGGTTCCATAATCCTTCTCATTGTCTGGTGTCCAAGGAATAGACAACTGCTTTTGATATGCCCCTGGGACAGACACCTTCACCTCACAGCATCCTGTGCATTAGAAAAAGAAGTTTAGACCACAGCAGCCATTTGTTGAAAATCGAGTATTTATTAAGTGTAGCTGAGACTATGAAAACACAAGCAAAAACTCTATTGTGTGGTACCCAGTAGAAAATATCCAATATTATTAATTATTTAAAATAAAAGCAAACTTGACCTTAAAAGTCAATTTTGTAATCAGTAAATTAAAATGCACTGTATACACAGAGAGTCCAGTCTCCCCTCTCTCTCAAGGAACAAACATGCTGAAGAGTGCTGACTTGAACTCTCCAGGCAGCCCTACCTTGCTGATTCTTTTTTGTGTTTTCCTCTTTGTTGACAGTGCCTTGCAGACACAAGCAAGGATGAACCTGTGAAAAAAAGAAACCATCACTGGTTATAGAACTTTTAGTTCACTTCTTTGTCGAAGTTTAATTCACCTACTATATTAGTTGGAGGTTTACAGTTGTGAACTGTCAAAAAAACCATTAAGCATTGTTCTCTTATTTCAAATAAAGAACAAGTTTTATTTCAGTAGGACAGGATTATTTGCTCTTGTTTCAAAATAAAAACCCCCTTTCTATTCCAGGTACTGGGGTTTTTTTACAGCCAGTACTTCATAGATACAAGTTATCAACACCTAGGGTTTCTCTGTTTTTTTCACCTTTTTTTAATGTATGTATGAGTACCTATTCAGAACCTGTTCAGATCCATGCAAGCACTTCATAAATTTCTGTCCCAGCCTGTCTATGTCTTCATGAAATTTAGGCTCTCACACCACTCAGCCATCAGCTTACCCTCTAGGACAGTAGATAAGATATTGATTTGGACACAGTTGTCCTAAAAGACAAGAAACTACTCCACTGCTTGAATTAAGACTGATTTGCTAATGGAAATTGGAACACAAAAGCTTCCTTCCTATGAAATAGTTTTCAGAACTGTGCTGTTAAATGCCATCAATTTTTCAGGGGAAAAAAAAGTCAAGTCTACATTTTAACCATTATCCTTTTCTCCTTACAAAAAACATGACTACAGTCCGTTTTCTTTCAAGGGAGAAACGAGGCAGTAAGACCTATATTTTTAATGTATAACACACTGATCTTCTTAGATTGATTAACCCAAAAGAACAGGGAGTGATCACCTACTTAATAATGGCATTGATAAAAGCTTAGAAATAATGTGTTAAAACACAAAGAGGGACTCTTCCTGGACAGCATCTAGTCTAGAAAACACTTGCCTCCTAAAGACATTTTTTTTTAATTTTTATAGCAGCCTTACAGGGAAAAAGCAAACAAGCAAACAAAAACTTCAAAACAAAAATCTGCAGCTTACTGTAAGTTGGTATCAAGTTCAAAAATTAAGGAAGACTTTTAAATCAGCAAATTAAAAAAGAGGCAGATCCTGGAGAGAACAGGAGCTATTTGGAAGCAAGACTGTAATACTTGACAATTCTTCTCCTCTTGCTACTAAAAGCTTATCTTCAGGAGTAAATCACAACAGACATAATTCTGCCTTCCATGTACTCACCACAAGGGCTCCGTTGGTCAGTACCTCTGTAGGGGCATCTGAGCTGTGAAAGCAAGAGATTTATTGTAAGTGACGACTGGTTTTAATTTTGCGTCATCATACTTTACAAACTACTTGGCTGAATAAGCAGTGGGGTGAGAAAGTCCTCAGGGTGGGAGATCCAGAGGAACGCCAAGTATATTTCCCTTCACAAAATAATAGGGGCTGGGAAAAACCAAAGAAAAAAATTCATCTGCCAATAAAAGCATGTGCTATAAGACCTCCCCATCTCAGTTATTTTGATAACCTAGAGAAAAACTGAACTTAGATAGACTATCAGATAGATCAAGTATTCATTTGTGTATTTTACAAGGTTAACTGAAAACTTTCCACTCCTAAATAACTAATCCATAAAATGTTCACTTACTTCCCATGAAGTCCAGCAAAATTTCATTTCTTTTTTGGTACCCCAAAAATTTTGGTGTCTGGAGCATTAAGGATACTTTTGGTCAGCCATTAGTGAACCAGCTGAAACACCACAGAGAACTATGAAGTATTACTCTTTTTACGGGCAAGACTGTCCCTGCACAGAACAAGCAACTGACAACATATCCACAGAGCTCGAGTTCATTCAGCTCTTCAGGTAAGACTCACCATTTCTCCAAGTAAAACTCTACATCCAGCTCTTCATTAGCCTTTGAAAATAAAATTTGAACATTGGTGACCCTTGATCCTGAATATGTAATTATGAGACATTTTTCCAAGAGATTAAGCTTTTCTCCTGTTACGTAGTTACAGTAACTTGCTGTTAAAATAACTGGGTTTGTTCCTTTTAGAACTCCAGTTAAATTTTGAAATGGTTAAATTTAGCCTTTTGTTGTTGTTATTTAAACACCCTCTCCCTCTGGACATGTTGTATATAACCAGACACATGTACATTTGAAGACATATGCGCACAGAAGTGAGAATTGGCTCTCAGATCCATTACTCTGCTAATGAGAGAAAAAAACCTCTTCTGGCTCAAGAACCACTGCAGTGCCATCTCTGCAAACAGCTTCTACATGATGCTTCAGGCTTCCTCTCATTTCTTATTTCAGCAGCTTGCACTCTTAGCTCCTTGGTGTCTTTGTCCTCTACAGACTTTGTTCCAGCCAAAGTCTTCTCTCCTCCCATAGCATACAGTAAATATTTGATAAAGCTTTTAAAGTAACAAAGTAGAAGCCAATTTGGGTACTTTCCTTTGCTGAAGTTGAAGTTTCCAGTCCCTTAACTACAGATCAAGATGACTTAAGGATTCAGCAAATGGATAGAGTTAGTGGGAACAAAGGAGTTACTAAATTCCTCTTTCCATGATCATAAATCATTTGGACTGCCTGTGACACCACTCAACACCTCCCTGTGAACTGCACACCAATTATTCTGCTTCTGACCACACCAACAGTACTGAAGCCCAATTTCTCAAGAAAACACATCATTAGCTCAGCTTTAAGCCAGACCTATTTAGCAATGCGTTTGTGGCATTACAAAATAGATCAGCCTGGTGATGTGGCTTTACCCACGTAAAACAGGCTCTTGTAAGTCCATAAACAGGTTCACAGGTCTTGAGAGCACCTGATATGCACCAATGTCATCCACATGAAGCAGAGGTCAAATGTACTGAACATAACCCAGAGAAAAGAAGCTTCTCTTAGGCTTTTGACTTATTAGATATAGTGGCAACCTTTGCAGCAATAAACATGTTTTTTGCGAACTGATGATGACAAACTAAACAAGACAGTCCCCACAATGATTACTGACTGCAAATGTCTTTCATTTTAAAACCAGCTGATGTTCCTCTAAGTCTCATGAAAAACTAATTCCATTTAAAGATGTTTTAACATTTCTGAAAGACAGCAGTAACCCCAAATTTTATTTAGCTGGGGCATCCCAGAGACTGTGGAAAACACACAAATAAAGTTACTAGAGAACTTGGAAACATCTCAGTTGACAGTAAAACCGTAGTGCTGTCATCACCAGTTGATTCATTTTTCCGTTCTGGCTTCTCCAACACAGATAAATCAACCAGCAGGTACTGCCAGATCAGTGCAGCGATGAGCTCCAGCCACTCCCAGCTGAGCCAGCGACTCACCTCGGGGTTCAGCCTGAAGGTGCGCAGCAGGGGCTGACCCGGCCTCATGCCCCCCACGTCGAAGACGATAGAGGTGAGCTCATCACTGACAAGGACATCCTTATCATAGAGCGTCAACTCCAGAACATTCTAAAAGCAAGCAGAAACAAACAGCCTAAGATGAAGGGGCAGGAACACTGACAAACCTGGGTAGCTGTATACAATAGACACTTTGTGCATTAATCAATACCCTTCCCCTTTCCCAATCCTGAAGAGAATTCAATATTTTCAGCAGGGCTTACAGCACAGTTTAGCAAAAAATGCTCCTAGCTGACACCATTTAGCTAAAGTATTTGCTCAGCTTCCCAACTAGAGGGAGAACACAGGTGAACACATGCGGCAGTACTCTCCACCAGATCCAGGCACAGATTTGCCCGAGGAAGTAATAGCAATTTCCACCCTTTCAGGATGATTTAGTCCAGGATGTTATAGGAACCAATCGTTTCCCGCTCAGCACTGTCTCAGAGCTGGCAGATTCAAGAGAAACTGAAATAGATACAGTGAGGACATATGGCACCCAAAAAATAGCCTTGCAGCAACTAGTTCTCAAGGAGACAAGACTGAATTTAGGATTGTGCTGGCAGTCTCCAGCAGTAACCAGGCTGAGGTCTTGTGAGCCTGGAGGGAAAGAAAAGATCCCACACTCTAAAGTTCAGCTTTCAATTTTCTTACCAGTCAAGTCAATTACCATCCCACATTTGTCACCAACCACTGTGGAAACGTCCTCCAGTGAGGCAAATGGCGCTAGCAGACACCTTATTCCAAAGCCTGGGATGTTATTTAAAGCAATAGTGCCTCACTAAAACTGATCTTTTAAAGTACAGTTTCCTTCCTCCTGCCATTAACGTCTACTTGAGAATGAATGTTGACAATCTGAAGACTTTGTTAAATACTGTATTAGGTCCTACACAGACGTACAGTCGCTATCCAAGAGTTTGAATTTGGTTTTCTCAATCATAGGAACTGATGGTAAAACTTAACAGAATGAACTAAGTGGCAGAGAGTAGAAATTTAGTTCCTGTGAATGAAGGAAACATCAAATAGAAAACTTGCTGAATCAAGGAATTTCCTTGAGCTCCACCAGGTAGTGCCGTAACTTCCCTTTCCCAAGTTGCATCACAAGGATGTTTATGGAAAATTCTAGCTGCAACTTACATGAGAGTGCAGTTAACCACAGCAGTTTGTATCACTGGACATGCATAGCACAGCTTTTTGTACCACTGAAGACAACTGTCTTACAAGCAACACTAGTTTTGAGGGTTATTAAGAACCCTTGGTTTAGAATGAAGTATCAAAAGCAAGCAACTACGAAAATACAAGTAGTCTAACCCTCTCCACAAAGTGTCCTTACCTTGACAGCACTGTGGATTCGATACTGGAAAGTTTCATTCCATTCTGGGTTCTCAGAGTTGTCAACAACCTGAGTTTGGGAGACTCTGGGAGATGCAGTGGGCAGCTTTAGTTCCACATAGCAGTCTGCCTTGGACACTAGAGCAGAGAGCGAGAGACACGTGCCAGAAAAACTTTATTCAAATGTACTCTTCCCCATGAGCTCCTCATTTTCTAGATCTCATTGCATCATAGCAAAGTGCAAATTTAAGGCTGGACTTCTAAAGCAAAAGCCTTTAATGAAGTAAATGTCTTTAAACAGAAGCAAGTTGAATATCAGGTGCCTATATTTCTTTTTTCTGGTTCATCCAAATCATAAAGCCCTTAATAAAAAAGGCTACTATTTAAAATGAGGAAGATCAACTTTTAAAAAAAGATTACTGCTGATACCAGGCCTATTGACTCTCGTCCTGTCACTGGGCACCACCGAAAGAGCCTAAGCCTACCAAAGTCCAAGTAGACAACATCCGCCACTGCTATACCCTTGTTTAGTCTGGCCAGGAGCTGGGCTGTCTGTTTCCATCCCCTGAAAATAAATGACTGTCTCAGAGTCCTTCTTTCTTCCATTTAGGGCCCCTTCAACAGCGCAAGTATGGGGACCATTCTTCACTCCAGCTAAATAGACAGGCCATAGGAAAGAACTCTTCACAGCATGATTCTAGTCCTCAGCCTCTCAGGAGGGTTTTCTGTTCCCTGAACAGCTATTTGGCATTCCAAGTAGTTTGATGTTGGATGCCAGATATAAACTTAAGGCAGACTACCTTACTCAATTTAATCTGAAGTAACCTAATATAAATGAGTTTTAAAGCTCCGAATGCCCCAAACAGCCCTGAGATCTTTACACAGGTGTGTAAATGGAAGGCAATATACACCATGCTATCAAAACCAGGAACAAATAAAAAGCAGTTTATCTTGGAATCAGTCAACCACCTACTTCCTTTAAAGTCTGCAATGACAAAAAAATAGCAGGTACATGAAATAAAGCACTACTACAACTGAGAAAATAAATATTTGAAAGCCAGAATTAAAGATGTCTACTTCCAGGTTCAGGAAGACTGTTCAGCAAGAGCAAGGGTGAAACTTGCCATAACCAGAAGGCTGAATCCAGAGAAAGGAATACAGAATGGACCACAGTAGAACAGGTAAAGGAGCAGGGAAACAAAACATTACCAGAACTTATCTGATCTTTTCCTGCAAAGTAAGAACAGCAGCAGCTGCTTAATCTGTAGACTGGCCTCACATAAAGCTTTTAAAATATAGATAACATAATATACTTTGTATTATGTATATAATGCTTTACATGAGAAGCTTTTGTTGAGACATAAAGGCAATGCAATGTGTGTAGGTAAGAGCCTCCCTTAACAATGCTCTCTGTGCTAGAGATATGCACTGAGGAACCAACATGTTTTCATAATACCTTGAGTAAATACTTACACACATCTGTACCCTTGATGTTTCTGGCTCGGAGGACTTTTACTGTTAGGTTGTAGTAAGGGTGCTTTTCCCACTGAAAAGAGAGAAACAAGCTCAGCATTTAGGTCAACTGCAATACCTGTTCTATAACCACACTAGTATTAGACCAGAGAAATGGATCAGAACCAGCCAGCCCAAAATAAGCTATTAATGAATTGGTTTGGGAACACACATGGCATTTTCAGTGTCCTGGAGGACGACTGAAGGAGCCTAGAAGGAAACTCAGTTCCCTCTCAGCAATGCAATGAGCAATGTTTTAGGGTAGCTCCTCATGGGCTTCAGAAAGTAAGTCCCTTACTTAGAGACTCCTCTAATTATAGATCAGTTTTTAATTGCTTTGCTAGTACATTCTTGCAGAGGGATAAACGGATGCTAAAGCTGCTCAAACACTTACATTCACAACAGCTAGTTTAAGAGTACTGGCCCAGGGCACATGAATGCTTGAATAAAAGCAGACATGGCAAGAATCTTAACAGCAGGGTCTAAAGACATAGAAGGCATACACTGCTTACAATAAGAAAAAAACCAAAACATTTTCTTGCCAAAACACTGCATGGCAGTTTGAGTAAGAAAAGACAAAACTTAAATTCATTTTCATTCTGGACTGTTAACTGGTATCAGCATTCTAAACATGCACGTCACTTTACCAGCATAGATAAAACTGCAATCCTTACTCTTGAAAGCTTCTGGAAGACTATTTTTGGAAAGTAGAATTAGTATCTAAATGCCAGGACATGAAGCAGAAAAAAACCATCTGACTAGATCCTAGAATATCATGAAGGAGAAGTGAGGGGAAGGCAAAGGACAAGAGAGAACAGCTTGAGGTGATTTAGTACAGAGACTGCACAGAAGTAATTGTGTAATGCTCAGGAACAGAATGGGATTCTGCCTCATTTTCATCAGTTATGACACAATCCTGGACAGCTAAGAACTCTTCCTATTCTTAAATCACATTTTTAAAATGCTTTTCACAAATGGTCATTACTTCACGTTCATAATTTTCAACATGGCTGTCTTGAGACCAAAGTTGAATTTTAGCTATGCTAAGTACTCACTTACAATTGAATTCAAGAGCTTCACTTAGAGCAAAATACTGCAGATTGACAAATGAGGCAATGGAAGAGGTTGCCCAGAGAAGCTGTGAATGTCCCAGTCCTGGAAGTGTTCAAGGCCAGGCAGGATGGAGCTTTGAGAACCTGGTCTGGCAGAAGGTGTCCCTGCCTGTGATAGGTGGGTTGGAACCAGATGACCTTTAAGGTCCCTTTGAACCCAAACCATTCTTTAATTCTACGATTCTTGAAATATTATATAAAAATGTACACCCTACATATCACTAACTGGGATCTCACGGAAACCAGTGAGCTCTGAACTGTTAAACTCTTACTGAACGTTCCTTATCTGATAAATGGAATTATACTATGTTTGTTGAGCAGTCACATGCTTGGTGAGATTTCCTTATTTTTCATCTCTTGGAGATACTTGCCAGCTTTTGCAAAACAGAGTTCGAACAACACAATAAAACCAAGGCATACATAGTATACTGAATATTTTTGTACTAAGCAAGCACTCTCAACCTTGAAGAACAAGCAAAGAGGAAAAACTACATAAGTCACCTAAGATATCTCACACGCCGGTACCAAATTAAATTTGTGCAAATAAACTCCAGTTATACTATTACTAATCTTAAAGGACACTTATTTGCAGAACTGACATGTTGAAGATACTCATTCCTTCATTTGTTTCCGTGAACAAGACAGGCCTTCACAGCGAATTTCACCATGAGTTCAACCCTTCAGATGCTAGTTTTTTTCCTCTTTAAACCTTTCCTAATCACCTTTCTTTTATTCAATACCTGACACTAGTTTGTCAGGCAAAGGCTGACTACCTTTCTACCTCATCAAGTTGGGGAATGGACTGCAGAGAGAAATTCAAGATTGTGTACGTTATTCTCACCAACTTCCTAAAGTTGCTGCAACTCTTCAGTTTTGTTGAGACATGAAGCTACATAATCACACCTCCATGCCTGTGAAAGCAATCTTCACTCACATAGCCTGGCTATCATCTGGAAATCAGACACTACTAGCAGAGGAAGCACAGAGCACCATGAAGGCAGCCTATTCTTCTTTTATTGCACACCACCTGTCACAAACGTAATTACATGCTCAAAAGAAAGTCCCTTCCAAAGGTCTCTAACACCTTTGATTTGCAGCCAGTCATTACACAGATGAGGATATATTTTCCATACCCAGATCGTAATTTAAGGGCATATAACTCAACAGAAATTTCACTTTGCTCCCAAGCCTGTGCAATCAGTTATGCCGGAAACTTCTCTTATGCCGGAAACTTCTCTTATGCCTTTTGCACTTATCTTTTAGCAAAGGCACAGCAAGGTCATAGCATGTTGCCAGGTGAGCTTGCAGAGTAATGAAGCATGGGAGTATCAGCTATACTCTATCTGAATGATCAGGGAAAAGGCAGGCTAGAAATTAATATGGGAAATGGGCAACAAATAATGATGACAGCTCTGCCTGTACCACTATACATGACAGCATACCAATGTATGTGACTGATGCAAGTAACTAACTTCTGCTTTGCATTTTAATGATTTTTCAGATTCACCGCTTTTCCAGAGCTCAGGAGTGCATCTGAAGCAAGAAAAGAAAAGCCCCCTTTAAATCCTAAATCCTAAAATGAGGGTACAAGGCTGAATTTTCACGTACTTAACTTTGCAAACAACTTTCTGTATCTTTCATCTAAACTGAAGATGCTGATGCAGCAGGAAGCAACTGTAAAACAAGTCATCCCAGCTACAGGACCCAGTAGTCTCTACTTTCACATAGTCCAGGATACCTGCCTTTATACAATGGAATGTAAGTGCTGGGATCCTCTCCACAGCTCTCAGTGCAAGCAGAGGACTCACTGTAAGCCTGCCAGATTCATTACAAAAACGATGTCATAGCAAATAAAAACATAATTTCTAAGACATATTTTTGCATTCACAGCTACTGGGAAAATCAGGTAGCTCAAAGAAATGTCCAGTTTACCAATGGAGCACTTTCTCCCCATCTTGTTCCTGCTCCCAAACAAACACTGCTGCCCATCATTCCCTTCCTTGTGGCCAAAGCGTCAAGTTTGCTTTTAAACCCCAAAGCAAACCGCTGGCTTTCCTGGGCACCCCTTGCACTGCCCCTCCTCCCTCAGGAGTGTGCATCTGCAGTCGTGAAAGGAGACTTACAGACCCAGCCCTAAGAACCATGTTCTTCTGGCCCACAAGATTTACAGTTAGCCAGGACATGAGCAGTGCCAGCAGCTCAGTAACACAACAGCAGTGGCAAACACCGGGTTCACTCTCAGATTATTGTTAAGGCTAAACTCTGGAAAATTAAAGAGGTCTGATCATTTGAAATTCACCTACAAAGCCAAAAGGGTGATCTGCTGTGCCACCCCTTGCTCAATTGCTATCAATTAGTCAATACAAAAATCTCTCCCTACAGCCAGCAAAATTTTGTTACGCAATGTTAATTTTTTTTGCTATTTAAATAGCGAGCCCCTGAGGGAAATATATTCAGGGGTTTACAGGTTAATGGAGGCTAACACGAGCCTCTTCTAACCTGATCTCCTAAGAACTAAACAATAATATTAAAAAGTCAACGAGATTATTTTTATCACACAGCAAACAGAAGTGCAGAAAGGTATACAAGCAGCAAGTTGTCTCGCGACAATTAATGGTCATCTCAATTTTAAGTTGTATATTGAGGGGTTGGCGTGGTAGGACACAACAAGGGTGATCAGCTTACAGATCAAATCTCCAGTCAAAGGCTCCTTCACAAACATTTAGCTTAATTCAAAATTGAGGTTATTGGCCTGACCATCTTATACAATGAAAGGATTTCACTTCAGTTAAAGGACAAACACATCAAAACCACTTTATCTGTTGTGGTTGCACAGCATTATGAATGGGAGCTGAAGCCATCATTAGTCTTTGTCTACTTGAGATCATTAATCCCTGTAGGATAAGATAGAAAGCAGAAAATAAGGCAACTGTAGTCAAGGGTATTTTGCAAGAAAACACATAAGCATGATTTTGTCTCTACTGATGAAAAGTGCAGTATTCTGGACTCTCCCCCCAAAAAACTACTTGGCATCAGCTTAATTCTGCTCCCCAAAACCTAAGGAAACACAGACCTGCTCTGGATTACCTCAGGCAGACCCTAAATTTAATAAAAGCCTGAAATCTCCATGAACATTATCATTAAGGGAAAAGTTTGGGTAACAACAAACATTTTAATTCCTGCGCAAGTGCAGGACTGGTTTTCCACACGTGCGGCAACAGGAAGTCACTCCTGAGCACATCAGCTAAGGAATGCCATCTCAAAGACAGCACCACGATTTGTCTTACCCGCCAGTGATAGAACCCAGTCTCTTTCCTCTCCTTCCTTTGGAAAAGCACCGCTGCCAGAAAAGGCAGCACTCTGGGTGGAAATGGGCCCCGCAGCACCTCATGGAACATGGGAAAAACGTCCTGCCGTCTCTGCAGAAAATCTGACAGGGAAACCCAGAGAACAAGGAGAGTCCCTGGACGCCCGGCTGCGAAGCTCTGTTTGCTACAGGCTCATCCGAAGTTTTGCGCAGGACTGGGCTGTGCTCCAGCTGTGAGAAGCGGAGGTGTGGCCCACACTCGCCAAACAAGCCAGCTCAAAACCTCGCTGGCAGGTTTTTCCAACATTGCTACAAGATAAGGGCAGCAAAGCAGCACCAAACAGAAAAGCCCCGGGCAGGAGGAAGCACCACTTTGTGATCCAGCCACGACATCAAAATCCCCAATCCAGATTTTCTTTAAGAATTCCAGCAACCTGATGTACAACTGTGGCCATTTAAAATCCTTTTCAGAGCTTCAGCCCAACCTACCAGTATTTTCAAACAGAAAAAATTTCCCATCTTACAAGCCTGAAGTAAAGCAAAATTTGTCACTGACTGTAGCCGTTCAGACCAGTTTCAAGGAGGCCAGAGCAGAGACACCAGAGTTTGGTCTGCCACAAGATGCTTCAGGAAATATCAATTCCCCACCACATCTCCCCTCTCTGAGCAGCCTGCAAAAATCTCCCATTTTTCCTCATTTCCATGTAGTACAGTCTTGAATCTTCCACCAAAGGTTCTCAAAAAAACTGTACAAGAGACAGGACAGATTTTTTAGGGGTCTATTATGCTGTAAAAAATAATTACGTAGAGAAGGAAATAGTTTATTAAAAGTGATTAGCTTATTAGCAGCTGCTGACAGTTGTCTTGCTGGAGCTTTTTATCAAAGAGCTGAAATTTATAAACTGAATTGCAGACCAAGTAGCAAACTTCAGTGTTACAACAATTAAAGTGGCAGAAAATGTATGAAAGCCAGTAATGCAGCATGTCATTATCTCCATGCAAACATGAGAATGTGACACATTCTCAGCAAGGTCCCATTCATTAATCATTTCCTGTCATTAGTGTCAGTCACCAGACTAGAATTTAAGAAAATTAACAAAAGCATAAGCACTAACATTTCAAACACAAACAAGTCAGCACTAGGCGGTGAATTCACAGAAGGAAGAGTCAACACACAGGCAAAAAGCAAACATAATGCCATTGTGAAACAGCCAGCAACTGCTGTAAAGCTCTTGTGTCCTGCTAAATGATACAGCAGACACTGGGCTGAAAAAGCAATTTCTTTGCTTTTCTGCTCACCACTACACTGACAGTGAAGGTCTGCAGCACCACTTCTATGAAGAAAGGCTGAGAGAGCTGGGGCTATTCAGACTGGATAAGAAAAGGCTCCAGGGAGACCTCACAGCAGCCTTTCAGTATTTAAAGTGGGCTTTTGAAGAGGGAAAGGGACATTTTACACTAGCAGATAGTGATAGGACAAGGGGGAATGGTTTTAAAGATGGTAGATTTAGATTAGATGTTAGGAAAAAATTCTTTTCTTAGAGGATAGTGAGGCACTGGAACAGGTTGCCTAGAGCAGTTGTGGATGCCTCGTCCCTCAAAGTGTTCACTGCCAGGGTGGGGCCCTGAGAACATGATCTAGTGGGTGGCATCCCAGTCCATGGCAGGAGGATTAAATCTAGAATATCTTTGAGGTTCCTTTCAACCCAAACCATTCTACGACTATCATATTAGACTTTATTTATGTTCAAAAAGATTGTAGAACCATAAGTGTGATTTTTTTTTCATTTATTCTAAGCCAGTTTGACTATAATTTACAGGAAAATCAAGGTGGCCTCACAGTACAGTAGCATGGAGAAATCACATATATTCTAGTTTATTACAGACACTGTATAAACCCTGTATTTTGTCTTGAGTGCCCAATTGCATATAAATTAAATTTACCTGCCTTCTGACGCTCTCTCTCGTCTTCCAATGAAATCTCATTCAGCACAGGGATCTCACATTTACAGAACTTCTCTTGAATTCCTCAAGAAAAACTGAAAGCTCTTTAGAACATATGCTTAAGAATTGTTTGATAGTCAGCAACAGATCACCCTTAGATTACCAGTGTTTGCGTGTAGTTTTAGCCATCTACAGACACTGTTGTCGGCAAAATTAATATCCAAAGAGAAACTACTTGGTTTTGTTATTTCCCAGCAGACTAAGAAAACAAGCAAGCAAAATGGCATCAAAAGATGAGGCAAAGAAAGCCTCCCACCTGGTGATTTTACTTCTGCTTGGATTAGCATGCCCACAGGGGCAAAGATAGATGTGTATCTACATTGCAGTTATTTTTTTTGTCAGAAAATGTCAAATGACATAATCACCAACTATATTACATATTATTTAAAATATGTGTAGATATCACAAGGGACCCCTTTTGGTCCCATCAGCACCACTAAGAGAAGAGCTGAGATGCAGTATATAACTAGAAGAGATGAAAATCTGAAAGGATGCAGTCAAGGATAAGATTTGATTTGGGTCTGGTTTTTTTTTTTTTGTCTTCTCCAGAAACACCAGTATACTGGTGTTGTTCAGTATACTTAGTTGTTCAATTTATTCATCAGTGACTTGGATGAAGGAGCAGATGCCTCCTCAGCAAGTTTGCTGATGACGCAAAGCTGTGAGGAGTGGCCGATACCTCACAGGGCTGTGCAGCCCTTCAGAAGGACCTTGACAGGTTGGAGAGATGGGCAGAGAGGAACCTTCTGAAATCCAGCAATGGCAAATGCAGAGTCCTACACCCTGGGAAGAATAACCCCCGGCACCAGCACAGGCTGGAGGCCGACCTGCTGGAGAGCAGCTCTGCCAAGAGGGACCTGGGGGTCCTCGTGGACAACAAGGTGTCCATGAGCCAGCAGTGCCCTTGTGGCCAAGAAGGACAATGGGATCCTGGGATGCATTAGGAGGAACATTGCCAGCAGGTCCAGGGAGGTGATCCTGTCCCTCTACTCAGCCCTGGTGAGGCAACATCTGGAGTGCTGTGTCCAGTTCTGGGCTCCTCAGTACAAGAGAGACGTGGAGCTCCTGGAGCAGGTCCAGTGGAGGACTATGAAGGTGATGAGGGGACTGGGACATCTCTGTTACCAAAACAGACTGAGGGAGCTGGGCCTGTTCAGCCTTGGAAAGAGACAACTGAGAGGGAACCTCATCAATGTCTATCAGTATTTGAAGGGAGGGTGTCAGAGGATGGAGCCAGGCTCTTGGCAGTGCCAAGAAATAGGACAAAGGACAGAAACTGATGCACAGGAAGCTCCACCTGAAAATGAAGAACTTCTTTACTGTGCAGGTGGCCATGCCCTGGAACAGGTTGCCCAGAGAGGTTGTGGAATCTCCCTCACTGGAGATATTCAAGAACCATCTGGATGCAATCCTGTGCCCCGTGCTCTGGAATAACCCTACCTGAGCAGGGAGCTTGCGCCAAATGATCCACTGTGGTTCCTCCCAGCCTGACCCATTCTGTGATTCCGTGAACATGGAGACAAAAGACTTCCTCTGTGCTGGTACTTCCCATGCCTACGGAATGGGAAAAGTGAGAATCTATGTTCTACTTCCAACACCAGACTACTCTATGACCTGCAGTCCAAGCAACTGCAAACCTGTGAATCTAAACATTTCCTGATTTGGTCACACAGAGCTCAACATCCCTCCCCAGCACAAAATAGCATGTCATCACTCAAAAAAAAAGTTTGTCAGTAATTTTAGTGTTCTCTAGTAAGTACATGTTTAATGGTATAATGGTGTAAGACTTGCAAAAACATTATTCAAAGACCTAATACAAAAGTGGTTTTAGTAGGATTTTGAGAACATTCACAAGCATGTATAAACTTGTAGATTTAAAAACCTATGTTGAGAATTGATTACATGGCCACATTTGATTTACACATACTAAAGCAAAAGTGATACTGAGATACTCCATTGGGTCTGACTTCCAGGAGAAAATGAGGTTTAATATACAAATAAAAAGTAAAATCTAAATCAGCCCAGAGAAGCTTAACTGCACAATGACTGAAACATACACTGGTTCACAATATTTATTACCATCTATTGCTTTAGATAAACCTGCTGTATGGTTAGTAAACCCAAAGCACATTATATGAACCGACAAAAAAAGTACAGCACAAACCACATCTCTGTAAAAGGTATGCAGTGGAGATGAACAGAGGCACAATTTTAGTCTTGTAAGTAAGAGCACAATGAAGATCCTGGTAACAGATAATGAAGGTAAATAAAAATCATACTACCAGTACCAAACGTAAGACAGGTAAAAATCAGAGTAGTATTGTTATATCTGTATACAAAGAATGCAGGGTCTTTTTAAATACCCTCTCTTCATTCTCTATGACCTGTAAACACAACTCTCTCAAACCATCCTCCCTCCGTACCTGAACTAGTATATAAAGATCTATATAGAATGTGCAAACCTAGTATAAGTATTTTTAGGCTCTCTTCTTCAAATAGAAGAAATACAAGTTTAAAAACATTAACACCACAGATTCCCTCTATCCAGCCTCTGCAGAAAGACATCAGTAGCAATACTGCCCAAGACATCCAAGTCAGAAGTAGCAAAACACTGGACCACGAAATCCAGAAGAATGCACGAACAATAAATACAAACACATATGAAAAAGGAAAAAACAGTTATCAAGGGAAACTATTAACACTGGCAAATGAAAGTGAATTAGGACTCTTGTCAGACTACAGCAGATCTGTTCCTAAAAAACACTCACATGATTTAAATGATGTTAACTGAAATTCAACTACACCTTAGGCAGACAAGATTTATTCATCAGCTTGCTCATTAAGATGTGATATCTGGTAGCCACATGTCATGCTCCATACTACTTAATAATGACTTATTTATAAGTATTGCTAGACCAGGATGTTGGGAGTCAAACAGCCACTCCGTTGGGTTATTTGCTACTGCTGCCTTTTCATTACTATTCCACGAGTCTTTCTGCAACATTTTGTCCCTCATACCAATCTGCTACTGATTAATGTTTCTGAAAAAATAAGTTAGACAAAAATACTACAGTCTACAGTGAGTATAGTACAATCCAGTTCTTGTGTTAAGACTTCTGGCCCAAGAGTAATTTAAGAACAGTACCAGCCTGAGCAGAATGCAGTTCTAGAGCATTTAAAATACACAGATGTTGAAACAGTCTGGATTTTCACCCAATGTTGGAAAGTGAACCAGAGACTAAAGAATTTATATACAAAAGTCTCAAGCAGAGCCCAGAAGCTCAAGCAGTAACTAGAGTTCACTCCTTCTAGAAATCACTTTTTGCTGTGAGTGCAGATGTGAACTTCTTCAAATAGTCTCTGAGCTTCCACTCACACTAAGAGTGAACATGGTCAGTGCAAACAACACACAAGTTAATTCAATTTCTAGGTCTCAAACTAAAACAGAAAGACAAAAAGAAGCTTCTTAGTGGTATCTACCCTTTGTCTGACTGTCTCCTGTGAAACAACTTATCAGAAGGTCAGGCAAAAACACTGAGTATCAATACAGAGTCCTTTGGCCAGCACTTAAATGTTTGTATCACTGAGATAAAAGTTACACATCCTATGTCTAGAAACAGACACAGAAGCTTCCTCTACGACAAACACCTGGTGATCTCCATACAACGCTGATATGGCTGCAAAGACTTTCAGGGAATTTTCTTTTTTTGAATAAATATTTACATACAAGGCCAAATCACAACACTGCCACCCTAAGAAAGTACGTTTTATTGTAAAACTTGATTTGTGGTGAATGTCCAACAGTTGTCTAACAGCTCATTTGTGAGGCTGGAGTGTATTACAAAACGCACTACAAAAATCAGTTTCTATTCTTCATCTGAGGACTGAGAGGTTCAGTGTGGTTGCCAGCACTGTAACAACATGGTTAATTTTCTAGTAAATCAGTATCGCCGGGGAGGTACAGTCAGTCCACAGATACAAATGACTTCTACCCAGTGTAAGAGAACCTAGCAACAAGCCTCCAAAGTTTCAGACACATCAACTTCTTTAGTCATCAGTACTGAATTTCATATGAATGTTGGGATTATTGACCACGACAGGGTCAGGTGTCCAGTGTGTTGACTTCTTTGGAGCAGAAATAATGCACGACTATTGCATTAGGGTATCGAGCAAATGCACTGTAAAGAGAACAAAATACAAACATCAGCTGTCAAGAAAAACAGTTTTCCATATTCCAACACGAGCATCCAAGTTCGGCAGAATCAGAGAGAGACACATGATAGTGACACTTTTTTAAACTACAGCCTGAACATATTAAAGAGAAAAGAGACAAAAGAATTCTATGGATTTTATAATAGGTTTGTTTGGAGGTTTTTAAAATCTATTTTCATTTCTGTAGGCACACTGTACTTGGAAGTCACTGGTAACAAGTTAAAGACTGGGGGATGTGCTTGCCCTTCAAAATCTTGAACTTAACAGCATTAGAAAAATTCTAGACAACCAAAATAATATTGCATATGCAAATTTCAATTCTGATGCTACACGCTCCATGTTAAGAGCAAAAAAATTAATATGCATAGCAATATTTAGACTGATGTTTATTAAAATGTTTTGGGAAAAGAACCTTTCCCTATCATTGTTAATGCTACTGATATCTCAGAAGGGCTCACATCAACAAGAAATAATGACTAAGTCATGTAGCGTTTCCCTCCAGCTGAAAGATGAAAAAAACCAAGTGCAAATAAAATTTGCATTCTATATTAACCCAAAATTACCTGCTAGGAATGGTAGAAGAAAACGGGTCACAGATTGACAGAATATTCCGAGTTGGAAGGGACCCACAAGGATAAGAGTCCAACTCTTAAGTAAATGGCCAGTACAGGGATTGAACCCCACAGCCCTGGTGTTATCAGCATCATGCTCTAACCAACTGAGCTCATCTCAGGGTCACTGGCATCCAAATAATCAATTAGTTCTACTTTTAAACATCCCATTATATGTAGGCTACAAAACATCAATCAGTCAGGGAGCCATAAAGCCATCAGATACAGAAAACTACACATGTATCTTAGTTTAAAATTCTTCATATCATCCTTCTTAATTCTAGTTAAGAAGCAGGTTCTTGGAAGGGCAGTGTTCTTACCAAGTTTTCAAAATTCAGTATGAGGAGCAATTTTATGCCTTCTAGAGTTTTGAAGTAAAAACTCTTGGGAGTTTCTGAACAGATTTTATACTCCTTTGTTGAAAGGAAGATTAAACTCTTGCAGCACATTCACTGACCAAAGCTTTGAGGTATCCCTAACTATCCAGCTGATTGATGTAATTTGTAATTCAAACACTCTTCAAATGGCTCCCTCATACTGCTGTTCTCTCTGGCTATATATACATTCAGCTTTCCAACATTCTTAGTTTAAGTGTATCAGATTAGTATTTGATTCAGTTTACCCAGCTCTCTCACCTGTTACCTATCTTCTTTTTACAAACAGTGCACACCTTCTCCTCTGTAATAATGCACTTTACTTGCTGATGCAAGATCCGCTCCTCCTGGACCTAAAGAAGGATAAAAAACCTAAGCTGCTCAAAAAGGAATGCCACACCTCAGTCTGATGAAACTGCAAACCATTACAACATTTAATTTTCAGCAGCTGTACCTACATGACCAAGTTGTGCAGCACAGAAGAAGCAGGTCTGTGGAGCAGAGCAGGTGGTATTGAACACCCAACACCCACACTATATGAATGGCAGGGTTTTACTTTCACCTTGGTCCACAGCCTAAGGCATTCTAACCACTAAGGGGTGTTAAGGTGAACTATTGAACTGCTTCCTCTGGTTCGCTTCATTTGAAAGAAATCCAGTCCAAGCTGTCTGAGATGATTCTGCAGTGCACACCACAGCACAGTGAGCAAAGACAAACACCTCATCCAAACTAAAATGAATGTACACACCCTCTCCTGTGAAAAAGATGTTCAAGCTACATGGTTCCCATCTAATTTCAGGTGCATTACAGCACCATCTAGAGGACACCCATCCCCTATAAGGAACAGTAAATTTAAATATTGAACATATTTTAAAACACCATTCCAATAAATAACAGGTGGTGGATGCTTACCCTCAGAAACTCTGCATGGAGAAGATTCTTGAGCACTTGATTGAATCTTTTCTTCTGAGCATTTTCTTCAAGGACTTTCTCTAAGAAGATGCGAATCTCACTAATCTGTGTATTTGCTGGGAGTAGGTTTATTGCCTGGAACAAAGTTAGGAACAGTTAAAAAAGAATAGAGACCAAAATAGAATAGAAATTGACACACTTAGATTAACACAATCCATTCACTTGCCTACTCCAGTACCTTCTGTAATCTCCTGCCAACAGCACAAACTGAGTACTTACAGGTCTGACTTACTTTAGTGGTATCCAGTTTGCTGTGGTGCAGTTCCAAAACCTGCAGAGCAGCCTGCAGATTGGCTTGAGGCTCCAGCACTTCCATCTTGATCGGTCCCAGGCAATGAACACTGGGTGGGGAGAGATACATGCGGAGCAGGGACAGATAGACCTGCAGCACAAAAAAGGAAAGTCCTGAAACTGCTGCACGTATTCACAACTGACAGTGCTGGTAAAACCCAGCAATGGTACTAAGTTGTACCCATGCCATCCAAAAATCTGACCTGTTAATTTAAACAGCTCTTAATATAGGCTCAAATCCAGTGATACAGTAACATTCTCAACAAAAAAAACCCAAACAAAAACAACCAAAAAAACCACAAACAAACAAACCAACCAAATCATCTAGTAATTCCTAAATGCCAAGAGATTATACATAGGTTCCCATACACTACACAAACCCTGAAAAAGTCTATACAGGGCAAGAACTTTCAAGTCTCAAACAAAGTATGAACACTCTTCTACTTCTTAACTGAACAAGAAGCTACTTACATCTTTGTTGCCATCTTTGTTTCTGTCATAATGTTTATGGCAGTAGCTAGAAGAATCAAGAGAAGAATCAAGTCAAATACAGAAACAGTCATAGGACCCAAAGAATCAGTTGACAGAAATTAACATTTAAATGCTCTGACTACTGAAGTCATCCAAGTTTGGTGACTGTACATCTGAATTGGATCAATTCATCAAACTGCACAGCAAGATTACACCATTTACTTTGCATTACAATGCTAAGAGAAGCAAACTTTTGTGCAAGTCTCCCACTTCCAATCAACTTAAAAAGCCTTAATGCAGAAGCCAAATTTAATTCAGCTGTCTAAGAAAAAGGAGGTAAAAAGATATCTCCAATCAACACATCACAGCATAAAAACCTACGTGTAGATATATCTAATTAGTGTATCTGAATCACAAAGAGAAGCTGTTCATTAGTTTACACTGCACACCAGGGCTGAATGCACTCTAACAAGCATTTGCTAAAAATAACTTTAAAAGAAGCTATGTTGAACAGGCCCCAATGTTCAGCTACATCTGCCAGTGTTGGGTAATTCTATTTCTACCTGAGTACTTCTGATCTGCTCAGGAGGTTCCCTGGCACAAAACATGTAGACAAATGCTGTATCTTTACTAAAGAGGATTCTGCTAACTTAAGGAGCCAAACTTGGCACGTGGGCAAGTGAATGTCTCTCCAAACAGAAAGGAAGCAAAACAACACACAAGTTCACAGACTAAGGACAGCTGGAAAGTAGTAACTCATTGATGATGGTCATATTGCTGTAAAGCACAATGACAGAAGAGCATGAAAAGGCAAACCTCAAGGTATAGCAGCATCATCTGTAACAAACAGATACCCAGAAGAGCTCTGAAGTCAAGAAAATGTGAAAACCCAGAAGATCTTGAAGACTTACAGAGTTCATGCTCCACATACAGAAATATTTCACTACATATCCTATCCATAAGCAGTCAGCAAAATAAATCTCACAAAAATATAAAATAAAATAAAGAAATCCTTACTTTTCAGCCATGTTGGTGTCCTTCAAAATATGAACATAAATAAACAGAGCTTGCTCATGCTTTCCCATTCGACCCAAGAGCAGAGCACGTTCTTCTAGGAGACCTAGTGATAGCATGAAGGATTAAATCAATAGCTACACAGAGAAATGACAAAATTAGTGACCAGACTAACAGAAGGAATTATTAATCTGTGCTCAGGCTACAGTTTAAGTTACACTGACACTAAGTCTACATTTCACACTAGTCTCAGAAACCTTTTTATGAATTCTTAAGTAACCTTAAGAAATAACAACCTTCAGATCTATTGAGCAATTCAGGCTCATGAAAAAGTTAGGCTAAATAGCTGGGAGATGCCACATGGCTGTAGATCAACAGTTACAGGAATCCTACAGAAACTGGCAAACCCAGCTGTGACTGCAAAAACAGAGTTAGTATACACACCAGTGGCCTGCAACTACAGATAGAGAAGATGACTATTTCTAGTTACCATGATTCTATGATAAATGAGGAAGTTTTGCTGTACAATGCAATAAGCCAGGGTTTAATTAACCTATGGAAACAGAACTCACCATCAAAGGGGAAGTCACTAATAAGTCGACTAGGTTCATACCAGCTAGACTTCTCCAGAAAAAGAAGCAGCTTTTTCCGGTAATCCCCCAAGTCTCCTCCTTCCTCCCCAGCAGGCACTGGAGCTCTATCTATATGAAAGAAAACACCATAAGCTAAATTATTACAACTATTTCACTACACTAGTACATGGAAGAAGATAAACAAACAAATCATTATGAAGAGGAACTAAACAGTGATAGAACTGTTACATGGGTTGGGACTCTCATGCGCCTGCCAAATGAACTTCAGCTCCTAAAAACACATCAAGTGGCTGGTTAAAGCAATACTCAAGTTATTCAAAACCCTTCCCAACCCTTAACATGCAG
This sequence comes from Cnemophilus loriae, assembly GCA_013397755.1. Lineage (NCBI taxonomy): Eukaryota > Metazoa > Chordata > Aves > Passeriformes > Corvidae > Cnemophilus > Cnemophilus loriae. The sequence continues at coordinate 44,151 of VZTF01008194.1, read as the reverse complement.
AAGACAAGGAGCAGTACCTGCCATTACACTTCATTACGAACAAAGTCTTGCTTGGTCCCTTACGATCCCTTGAGAGGAAATAAACTAGACTGCCCTACAAACCCACAACTTCTGTTTTCCAGTTCCCTCCATCACTTAGGTATCTTATGCTGGATGTCAACAGGGAAGGATTACAACAATAGGGAATATGAAGGCTTCCCTGTGCTGTCCCATATCCCTGGTCTCCCCTGCCAGAAAAGCCTAAACATACCTGCAGGGAAAGAACTGAGATATTCTTTCATTAAGCCCTGCACTTTCTCACAATACAGCTGGATCAGACAGTTGTGAAAGTCTGCACCGGTTTCTTCCCAGACATGAATGATGTGTTCCTGTAAATACAAGTTATGGCTCAGCTGTAGACACTTCCTCTGGGAAGTAATTCATTATAAGCAACAGTTCCATGCTTGCCTTTACCAAGCTTGACTTCAGGATTTCATGTTCTTAATTATGTTTTCTTTGCACAACTCATGGCACAGCTAGCGCTCTGTGAGACAGCATTAGGCTCCAACTCTTGGAGAACTAAAATTTTACATGTAACATTTTGTACTGAATTTAAAATGCACTAGTAGAGATTGAATTCTTACCAGGTAAGGAATAGTCAAGCTTTTAAAATTTTCTATCAGGAAACTGAGCACTTTGTCTCGTGGCAAAGCTTCCACTTCAGGGAGGTCTTCTGTAAATATCTGTTAAACAAAATTTTATTCAGAAAATGGTGATTTTCTTTTTTCAAGTGCCACAGTGTATTTTCTCTGAGGCACTGAAGCCCAGTATATCATCATGTGTCCAAAGAGCAAGCACAAGAAGTATAAAAAAAAATCTGAGCAGCTTCTTCAGGCACTGAGAAGTTATTTCATATCTGAAAAGATTAACAAAAATCCCCACTTCCGCCTTAGTGAACACTCTTCTCTTACAGAGCCCAACATCTCCCAAATACATGGAGTCAATTTTATAGGCAAATCAACATTTGACATTTAAATACTTAATTAAGCTCTTATGCAAAAGTGTGACATCAATAACACATCAATAAATGCTGTATCAAAGGTTCCTAGCTATTTATTACAATATAAGGTGTTCCAAGAATGGAAAAGCATAAAGAAGTGAAAGATTGACCTGCTCTATCTAGTGCTAACATTAGCACAGTACTGAACACAGAAAATCCAAATGATATATTTAATCCAATTTAGCATTAATCAGCTTCTTACAATGAGTTATCACAATTCCATTTACTGCACTAAGAATCTCAACAACAAGGTGCCTCTTTCAACAACACTCACCTTCAGTCCATCTTCAGGAAAATCTCTTAGCACCCAGACAGAGTAGGAAAATACCAAGTGCAAGTTCTCTGTGCCTGAAATACAAAAAGCAGCAGTAGTCAGTGTTAAAATCTTAAACATCTATCTACTCACAACACAAGCAGATGCTTTCAGAGCCAGCAAAGCTTAATTTACATGAAGAATCCAACTGCTGCTCAAGTCAAGCAAATCACGCATTCCAAGTTAAAGCCACAATTTCATTGCTTCACAAACATGATTTCAAACCGAAACAAAAATTAACTCAAATATTAAGTGTCATCAAATGTAAAGAATTCAGCCCAAAACCAAGACTGGTTGCCTTAATCACATTCCAGAAGTCTTCCCTTTAAACTTGTTTTTATTAGGGTAGAGAAAGCACTGTACTTCTCTTGTATAACTTTCTTCAGTCCATTTCTAGCCTGTCAGTCTAATGACTTCTACAGCAAACGGTCAAATACTTTATAACAAGTAGTAAAGCATCATAGTACTGAAGTAACTGGCATAGGAACTACATGACAGGTAACAGCTTCTCAGCTTTTTGCAAAATGTAGGACTTGCCCCTTTAAAAAGAATACTATAGTTTGAACAATTTGGTTCACAATACTAATAAAACACGTTAGGAAAACATTACTTTCCCCTCCCCCTCCTGCTCAGAACCACTGAGGCATTCACTGCCCAAACAACGCAACAACACAACTATACGAGAAACAGAAACTTATAGCAACTCTATAAAAAGGCACACATTGCTTTTCTTCATCCCACAATATTTAAAACAAGCAGCATCTTCATATTAGCAATATTTTAAAAAATAAATAAAAAATGCAGATGATGTGCACTGTGAAGTAAAACAAGTGAAATTGTCCCCAGAAGAGCCAATCTCAAAGTGTCAGAAACAAAAGTGTGACATGGCAAATGGCAATAAACCTGTGGGTCTGAATTTTGCTGAACTCTATTAACTCTCTGAATTTACAAGGCACGCTGGCCTCACAGAGAAAATTTTAAAAAAGGACAGAATAAGTCATGGAAGTAAACTGTCATGTAAAACAGAGAGTCTAAATCCTTATAAAGAAGTGTGACATTAATTAGAATAGTTCCCTGCCAAAACACTTACCAAGGTGCCTTTGCTGAAATCCCAAGCAAATCAAACATGAAGTTAAAACCTACTCGAAACAGTGAAAATGTCAGGAGGAGAGGAGGAGCTCATTAAATAACTACCAAAGCTTAGTGATCAGTGTGCTAAAAGGTCAACATCACACTGCACCACTAAACAGAACAACCGGCTCCCTCAGCACATAACATTCATTTGCACGGGGATTCACACGGGTCACAGGCAGTGAACTTCTAAACTTCCTCAGCAACAAATCCTTAATTTAAACATGAGCTATAATAGGAAAAAGTTCTGCATAAGACTATTTCAAAAGACGAAAGAATACTGCAACACGGGAAACTATTTACCACCCCGTCAAATACATGATTCTCCTGTGCACTGATAAAGCATACTGCTGATGGCCGATTAATTGATGATTAATACTTGCTTTGATGCAAAAAACAGTAAGTGCTCAGTCTATTGACACAAGGCAAGTATCAAATACACATCAGTAATACATACCTGATGACTTAAAATACCATAGCTACAAGCCTGGAGGAATTTGTAATTACTTGAGAACTACCTAAGAATATTTCATTAAATGCCCAAAAGTCAATAGAGAAGAGTAGACCAAAGAAGAGTTTCTACTTCACTCAGAGTGATAAATCATCACTGGAAGAAAATTCAAATTACTACGGCCCATTTTCTCCCGATTGATATTTTAATCAGAAATAAGGAATGTTTTCCAATAAGACATTTAAGTTTCAACAAAACTTGAAACCCTTGAGCTAATACTTGAAGGCTGCATTATGCAAGAAACCAAACAAGATAACAGGGATACCCTTTCAGCTTGATAGCTTCCAGAAAGCTGCCAAACAGTAGAATAACCACTAAGCCAAACAAAAATAACAACTTCACAAAAATACTGCTCTTCTTCACACTCACCCAAATGCTGTAGATATTGCACTGTCCTCTCATGACCCTTCAAAGGCGAGTTGGCTTTCTTTGACTGATCCACCAGTACCTGTAATGCTTTCAAAACAAAAGAAGTTAATTCTTTTGTAACTGCTAGTTCCAACATGAACCACAAAAAAGTGCATTTTTCCTGTTATGCTACTGAAGACAATACCAAGGTTTGTTTTGAACATACAGACCAAATTGTAACAGGAACAAAGACAGATTTAATCACAAGATAGCAATTAAACAGCCTCTTCAGAATGCTGCCTGCTCACTGAAGACAAGTCAAAACACAAAACAAAGAATACATGCTTCTACTCCTCCTCTCCCAACCTCATACTTACCTTTCTCATGCAGACCTTTTTTCTCGTACAGTATTATCAGCTCACTATATTTGTGCGCCTTCTTTAGTACATGCTCACTCTCCTCAATATGGCAGTGATTGTTCTCCAGACGTAGCAGTGGTGCCACCAGTGCTACATTTGTCTGCAAGCAAAAAGGGAGCACTCAAACTTCATTGGAAGTACACCTTCCAAGTGTACAGTACAAAACACAAGTTGGAAGTGGGGGCAGTGGAGGAAGGAAGCCTCATAGCATAAGAAAAATAAGAAATGACAGTTTAACATCTAACAGTAAGGTCCATGTTAATTTACATAATTTTGGGGACAGAAAGAAAACAACATAGCAAAGCTACTCCCCTTCAAGAATAGAGGTCAGGCTTTGAAAAACACTGTAACAGCCAAGATCGTACTTTCCTGCATTTAACAGTGCAAGGCAATAAAAGCATTCATTACAACTTCAAAATACACAGCCACAGCCACTTTCTTTTGACAGAGGCAGCAACCAGGAACAGACACATCTGCCTCATTCCATGAAACTGCTTCCTGACCAGTGAGCAAACTAGTTAATACTCAAATTTTACACATTATTTTTAGATCAAAGACAGACAGCTGTGTGAGAATTTCTGAAGCAGCTCCTTATCCTTCTTCCTAAATGCTTCAGTCTGAAATTCCAACAGAGCTCCCGTGGCAAAGCCTCTAGGTCAGACGGAAACTCACATGCAGGTAACACTTTAACAGGGTGGTATCAATGATTTGTAGCAGCTTCTTTTTGGATTTGATCGTGGGTGTTCCTTCCATGAGGGGTGAGGTACTGGACTGATGATCAGAATCATTTAGCTTCTTCACTAGCTGACTCCTTTTCTGTAGGGCATCAAATGAAATTTTAACAGGAAAAGGCCATGGGTATCTACATCTCACCTCAGTATATACAACTCACCAACTACAAAGACTAAATTAAGCCAACTTAATAACTTGTTTTAATCAATTGTTTCCCAAAGAATTTTATTGTCACTAACTATTCAACACAAACTTTACAACCATATTCAGGTGTATACATTTGTTTTGCATATTTCTAGTTTTGCAAAATGTCCAGAGTCTTGAGAAAATTGTCAGAACGAAATTCTGTTAACCTCAACAGACATTTTAGTGAAGTCAGGAAACATTTAAAACATTTGGAAAACAATTTCGATTTTGCACTACTAGGCACAAAACCTATCCTCCTTCAGACACAAGCTTCCTTTTACTCTAGTGAGGACGGCAACCAAACAATTCAGGTTCCAGTTATGATAAAATAAAGAGGGCAGGAAGTTATAGTACCCATTAATTCCTGTTCCACCTTTTACTGCATGCCCTCAGCCTATCTCCTGGACAGCGTGCCCTTCATAATAATCACTGAACAAAACCAAAAAAATGAAGAGGTCAAGTCCTCTTCAGAAGGATACTAGAAATAAAATATTGGACTCATATTCAGATCTGATCCATAAGTAAATTTTGTCCAGTCACACATGATGTTTTCCACGTATCTGTGGGGTGTCTCATGTGTTCCACTTCCCCTGCTTACTCAGGAGCTGCTGCCAAGTTTTCCAGCTATGAAGACAGCCCATTAAGGCTAGCATGACAGAGCTGGAGTAGGTGTACTGCTTCCTGCACATCAAAGTTAACCAACAAGGCATGCTAGAACTGAATAACCCTGCTCTAAAACCAGGTAGAGGAGCACTCACTTGAGTTAGGTAGTCTATCAGAGCTAAATGTGCCTTCTCCAGCTCTGCCCCAGAGAGCCCTGGCAGGGGGTTGGGATACTGTAGCTGTTTCCTGTAATCTGTGGGCAGGAGGTCAGGATACAGACCCATCACATGAGTGGGATCTATGCAAAAAATAACTAGTATTAGTAACCATTCATATTATTTTTGCAAACTTAGAGCAAGCTTATCTTTCTAACAGAGCAGTCTGTAGTCCACTTTTACATCCACAAGGTTCTAGAGCCTAAACAAAATTTGCTCATTACAGAAAAGAAGCTGTAACAATGCAAAAGAAGCAAGAGAAAAACATGTTTCGAAGTCTAAGCATGGGACATTCCAACCTGTGCACCTGGCACACCTGGAGGACAAGCCATTATTATAATCCTACTGCTCTTCTTGCAGGATCCTAGCACTAACCACTCTGACAGTAAGACAGGATTTCTAGGAACACACAATGTTTTAAGATAAGATTTACTGTGCTTTTGAAACAAGAACTAAATAGTACCATCTGTAACCAATGCACACACGTTTTCACAGAGTTTAAGCAAATTTAAAATCACTATCCTCTAACTCAAACTCAAAATACTTTGAGTTCTTAGTCCTTGTCTTTCACTGTAGTTTTCCAAAGTAAAAATTACATAAGAGTCATGAAAGTAAGCTCTAGGTTTAAATGCACATGAGATAACTGCCACCAGTAACAAGAATCTCAGTCTTAAGCACTATTCTATGGTACAGCTCGGTCTTCAAGTATTCTTCCAATACCCCTAGTATGACTCAGAGGAACAGCATCAGAGACTACCGTGACTTCCAAAAGCACAGAAAAGTTTCCTGGTTTCAGCATCTTGGCTAAACCAAGGATTAAGGGTCCTTGTCCGAGTCTAGTGATTTTGCAAATCTACGGATGTTCCTTATTTTTCATTCCAAGCTACAAGTAGGCTTTTAGCTGCTGCTAAAACTCAACTTCAAAGGGTCTGTGCACATGCTGTGTATGCTTTAAAATACCCTTGAATACAAAAATATTCTGTAAAAAGGACAAACTTCTGATTTTAATTAATCTAAGTGTAGTTAATTAAGTACTTAATCATACTTAATTGTGTAGTTAATTAAGTTATTGGGTAATTAATTACGAGCTCCACCAAAAAAACAACTAGGTAGCTGCCTAGGCTATTTGCTATTCACGGGGGACTGACCTGCACAAGATAACACTGTTTTAAACTAAAACAAAACAGAAAACAAACAAAAAGCCCCATGAAATAGCCAGTGAGCTTGATTTCATTCCTCCTAACTTAAGTGATTCAATGCGAACCCAAGCATTTACCTGTACCAAGCTTGGCAAAAACTTGCATGGATTCATCAAAACGCTTCTGGCAGAAAAGGTTGAAGGCAAAGAGGTTCTTTATGTGGTGAATTTGTTGTCGCTTCTCACTATCTGAATCATCTTTCATTTCCTGCATACATACAAATTAACAAACATTAAAAACTCTTGGGCCTCATATACGAGAGAGAAACACCCTAGAGAAACAACAGGAGCATTATCCTGTGGAGAGAGCAGGAAGAAAAAAGATAATCTCTCAAAGTGAACACCGATAGTGCCTGTCTATGCTTATTGTGCCACTGAGATAACCTGGAAGGTCTGAAAGCTACCTCTGGTTACCTATGTACCTGCTCTGTCACAGAAAATGTCTCTTCACTCATTTGCCTTTTCAATTTTTTTTTTCAAGTCAGTAGTTCAAAATGCAATTAATTAAGGGGAGTTTCCAGAAACTAAAAAATCCTAACACAGTAAGAGCAGTATAACTAAAGATACTGCAACAGCATCTCTAACAAATTATTGTTTCAGGAGTAATATTACCCAAAAAATGGTCACGTGACAAAACAAAATGCACAACTCCACACTACACTGTTTACAAGCAGTCTGAAGACTTTGAAGTCCAACTGACTTCAAAATCTAAAAGAAGGTAACCAATTAAAAAGCTAAGAGAGATCATCTTTCACATACAAGATGATTTCTCAAAATCTAAACCACAACAGATCAAGGTGGAATAATGGCAGCACAAAACTAAAACTTTGATTTAAAAAGTCTAGAGTTTATCAGTTTGTGCAAAGTGGACAGTTGGGAGGTTACACTGACTGACTGATTAGTGTACTCACTACAGTCGAGCAGATAGAAAACATCCTTTTGTGTAATTTTGCATAACTGCATCCACTGCAAATTCAAGTTTTTGAGTACTTACTGCCAACTGCAAAGCCAACTCAAACTGTTTGTCCTGCAGAAGCTGCTGGATCTGTGTGGCTATGGACACTGGAATGAGCCTCCAAACAAAGTGATTACTTGCCACATATATAATGTTTGTGCTGTAAACAAGACAAAAAAATGCCAATTATCAAGTTTCAGTGCTGAAAAAGAAGCAATATCCTATCTTAAAAAAAACCCAATCCTGGTTAATACAAACATGGATCAATCCAAGAGCAACTGGAGCATTACTGCAAAGCAGAAGACTGTATCTCCAGTGTCACAAATTCTTAAAGACACTCCACTCGATCCTTTCCTCCTCAAGGTATGGCCTCCACCAATCTCCATAAAAAATCCAACAGACTGCTTCAGTGCTACATCTTAAGGTGAGGGTTAGAAAAGCTGCTCTTCTCCCAGTTTTTCAGAGTGCTACATACAGCCAGCCAGCCAGCCAGACAACAGTGATAATAAGTTGCATCAATACCCTCCAGAGGTGATGAAGCGTGGCCTCTGCAGCTCGATGCTCTGCACCAGCAGCCGGGGTTCGAAAGTGCGGATCTCCACGTACCTTGGCAGAACAGCAATGATGTAGGGAGGCTGGTGTTCTATCCATGAAACAAGTGAAAAATTTAGGTTGATTGTTCTCAAGCATTCCTTGAAACAAGCCATGACTTAAGGCTTCAATTTTTTATCCCCTTGAAATGTGCCCCTTTTTCATATTCAAAACAAAACCCAATGCCCGACACCGACAGCAATTTGCTAACAGACAACTTCCAAGCCTTTTGCTCATCCTTCAGCATAAGGAAATTCTGAGGCACCCAGGTGCCCAGAACTACAGTGCTTTAACACACTACCTTCCACTTCAGACCTTGTCCCTTTATAAAAGATATGGATTACACCTGTTTTATGAGGAGAGAGGCTCACAGACCACAAGCAAAGAAGGCTAAGAAGCAAAAACAAACACATGAAACCTTCCCCAGAGTACAACTTCGAATACTGTAGAAACTGTCACACTCCAAATCCAGCTAGTTTCAAAATACCAGGAACATAATGATTTTATCACATACAAAAGAGTAAAGATGCAAATTAAAAAAAAACAAAAAACAAAACCAAACTGCTACTTCTCACCCATGGCTATAGGAATATCTGTCCAATTCAAGGCACATTTCTGAGTACAGACCCCTTCTTCATTAAGCACAACTGTTAGATCATCTTGGCCAACTGCAACTTTTCCATCTGCTACAGGAGCTACCAACGGTTCCAGCTGCTTCCCTGTGGGAAACAGTTCTTTGATGGATCCTTTTCCATCCACCTAGGATAACAAAGAACATAAAAGGAAGTGTTTTGCAAAATAACCTTTATTTCAAAGCTGCATAAAACTAAACCAAAACCCCTAGAGGGATTTTGCAGCCCAGGCTAATTACTAACAGGACAAGTGCAAATTTAAAGAGAATCAAAAAAATTTCCTGCATATCATAATTTATCTTGCTTATACATCATTCTGAAACAAAAAATTATTACTTTTGTGTCTGAGATGATGTATTCCTGTTACTGCAATAGTAGCTGAGCATATCATTCACACCAGTTTATAAAATGCATAAGAGCACAGCACCAAAATCAGCTGAAGTGTCCAAACACTTCATTTAGGCCAGAAGTTTTAACACTGTTTTATTTTGGCATGAGCGAGCACTGCCACATAAAAAAAAAACCTAACTAAAAGCCTAGAAACCTGCCTAGCCTTTTTCCCCTGCTCTAACCACTCATTATTTTGGCCACATGCTATAGCGGGAACTGAACTCACACAAAAAATTGCTGCTTCATGAGCTGGTATCGCAACCAAAACAGAGAATCCTTCTTCAACTCCAGCTACACATTCCTGCTGCTTCCCTTGCATTACAGCTCAAGCATTTTATAAATCAACAGCTAGCCATCAGAAAACAACACCGTAGAAAATGTGTACTTTTCCTGCCTATTTAGTGAAATGAAGCTATTCAAGGAGGGGTTAAGCAGTCAAGCACCAGAGCCAACCCACAGTACACAATTGAAGAGTTTGTCTCCACCCTGGTTGCTTGAGCAGCTGCATAACTACTCCTATCACTAGAATGGCAGGAATCAGTATCTAGGAGAGCACTGGAGAACAGCATCCCTTCTTTGTGAGCAGCATCAGCTTCAAGTGACTGCAAAAATTATGTGCAATTTTCCTGTTGACTACAGATCAGTGTTGCCACCCGTGTACGTACACGTACATGTGTGGTGCACCTCATCTTCATCTTATTTTCCTATAATATCTGCAGAAGCCAATTGTAAAGGTAGAAAATAGAACAAACTATAGCTGTAAATGAAGTCTAAGTGGAAACTACAATATTAAATTAACAGTAAGTTCAGAGACTTTCAAACTACTACAGTTCAGCTAGAGAATGAAAAAAGAAAGAATGGTTAAGCTTCACTGTATGCCAGATGACTTTTTCTTGGTCTCTTTTTCCTTTTAGAGCTAACCTTATTTCTTAACACATTAAATAAAATGCAAACTGAGCTTACACAGACTGCTGCCAAACCAAAATATATCTTCTCCAATTCCTTTTTTCTGCAAGAGCTGCAAACATTGGTCTCAACAGCAACAAACAGAAGATCACTTCCTGACAAAATATCAGTTTAAAAGGACAGGCTTAGACTGCCCTTTCCAAAACCAGAAATAGCAGAAGTACTAGATGCTGTTTTTCACAAATCTGTTAGCTAAATTTCTGAGCACAGGAGCAGCCTCCATAGTGTCTACTGCTATCCAAATCTTCTTAAAACACTATTACACAGCCCAGTCTTACCCGTATCAGGTAATAGTCCCTCTTGAAGCCTACACAGATGGAGTTTTCACACCAGGCCATAGACTTGGGTACATCAGGTACGCTGAAGTCCCCCTGAGGAAAACAGGTTAAACTGGTTGTCATGAACGAAAAGCAAAAGTCAAATCTGGCAACACAGAGCGTAACAGGCTGCTCTCCTGTCGACACCATATTCCCCAACACCTGTGCCCAACATCCACTGCTCAAGAAATGGCAGTATTCAGCTAAAAGACTAGACTCATGTACAGTAAAGAGGTGTGCTCTGAGTTAGCTGATAATTTCCTAGTAGAGCATTGTAGCTGAAAAAGCCCCTACTCCTTTAAATTAGTTATTTTTTCTCATTCCAGTATTCACAACTGCAGCTCTCTACACTTGTCAGTAACTATCTTCTGACTTAACGACATACTTGAAAAACTTTGAGTAGAAGTGCACTCACCTCCATAATGTTTTTGTAAGGTATGCATGCTCATACATTTCACTGACTTAAAAGTGTACTACAACCAGAACATTAAAATATAGGACACAGCCCTTACTTTAACTTACGAAACTGTATTAGTGCCATTAAATGTGATTTCAGACATGTATTTTCACTTCTATTTGCTGTTTCATTGTTAAATCTCTGCAGAACCAGCCGTCAATGTTTTGAAAGCCAGCAGTGGCTCTGAGTAGCAGGGACGGCATGGCAAGCAGTAAAGAGCAATTACCCTCCCTGCTGAGACATCCTGGCAACAGAGAGAACACAACTCACCTGTAGTTCATGGAACTCTCTGTCCTTCCAGAAATAAAGCTGTAGCTTCTTACGCACTGCCACACACATCCTCAGCACCTCTTCCCCCGTGTCTGATTGCTGTGAAAACAGACAGGCCTAACTCACAGGCACTCACAAAAAGAGACAAGTAAGGTGAGACAAGGCCAAAAGAAAGCCTCTGCTAGAAGCAAAGCTGTCCACTGAAGAGCAGCTTTGTTCATCCATGCCAGAAGGGCATTCCCTCAAAAAGGAAGCACGGGAGGGGGAGGAAGGAGGCGGGGGAGATGGCAGGATACTTAAAAACAAACTTTGACAGGGCTCGTGACATCCAGGAAATCCAAAAAAATAAGAGAGCACCAAGGCATACAGACACACACACACACAACAGAAGATAAGTAGAGAGCTATCAGTCCAACCCTGAAACTAGGATAAATAGCTAGAACTCTATGCAGAGGTGAGGAAATGGAGTAACACAAATAATGTATTATACTAACAGATAAAACCATTAATAATCTAATATTCTAATGTGTTGGAAAAGTTTCTTGACAAGAAATACTAGCAAAGTGCCTGGACACACAAACAACAAGCCATTTTGCTATGACCAGACGTAAAAGTGCTTTGAAAGACATTAGTTTTCGTGCCTAGAAAACCCCAAGTACTTCCTAGAAAATATTTAACACTAAACTCCCATGGGGCAAAAAGATTAAAAAAAGATGAAGAGCACTAAACTATCTCTTCTCATTATGAAAAAGGTGTCTGAATGACATGGGCAGGCTGAGAAACTCACTTGAATAGAAATGAGTCACTTAATGAAGCAGAGCATATGAACAGAGAACTGTTACACCTTACAGAACCATTTCATGGCTTGAATCTATCACATCTGCTCTAAGACTCCTCGGGCCAATAAACAGAAACAAAAACTTAAAAAAACTCAGTGATAGAGTTGCTTGCAGAAGGGAACACAATGAGCTAGTACAGTGGCAATGCAAGGAAAGGGAATGGCTTTTATATTAAGGGAACCTTTCGAAAAAGAAGACAGACAAAGTCAGTATAGGACAAAAATGCCTTGAAGTCTTGTATCAAAAGTTTTGTATCAAAAGCTACAATCACAACAGGCAGAGGAAAATACCTTATGAAGCAGAGTACGAAAAATAACTAAAAATTGTTGCCTTAAGCAAATGCAGCAGGTATTAATTTAAAAAAGCACTAGTACCTAAGAAATTTTCATCTAATACAAAATTAACAAACCTGATCTATACAGCAACATGAAAAAGGAATACTTATTACAAACAGTAAGGATATCTGTGCAGCTGTATTCCTCCCCTTACCTGGAGGTCACAAGTGAAGAGAGATGCACCTTTTGCCTTCGAAACTGTGGTGATTTGTTGAAATGTCAACAGGTCATGGACATAAATGTTATTTTCTGTTTTAAACAAAATTCCAATTATTATTTAATATTTAATACATGCAGAGTCATTGCTAATTCAAATAAGTTATTGTATTTTATGTTCATAGAAAAAGAACTTGTGAAACTAAGAGCTGCAAGAAAGGAAAAGAAGTGTTTTCCCACAAGCTGAAAAATGCTAAGGCACATACAAATATAACAAATGCAGTAAAGAAGACTAACACCAGCACTGGTAAAACTGCAGGCAGGTACTGCTAACCAAGCAGGAGAAGGCAGAGTGGAAGGGACAGCAAGCAGGCCAGAACAGAGCAAGTTCAAGATGGAAGATTGCATGAACAAAGACTATTTTGAACTGGCTCCTGAAATTAGTGGAAAGTGAACAGCAGAAGATGTAGGTCAAGTTTTTGTATGCATGAGGACGCAAGCAGCAGAAATCTACACATGCTGGAGCTGGAAGAGCCGGGACTTGGGAATCATAAAGAAGGGAATAGTCACATAAGCAAAAAAAGACATTAGAAGATCGTAAGTTAAAGACAGCCAGAGCCAAGCAAACTTAAATCTTCCACAAGACAGCAAAAGATCACATCTACATACAAAGTGAATTTGGTGTAAGGCATCAACAGTAAGTTTGATACATCAAGCAGATTTGGTCAGAAGTTTGAGTTCCTATCACACAGTGCACACACATACACATGCATGCATATCCATGCATATACAGATGCCAATACAAACGATATTTTACACAGACACTTCAGAGCATGCATGTACTTCTTCACTCCTAATCACAAATCAGCATTAAAGCTTTGTTCTCCAAGCTGGCTTATGACAAGCAAAGCTGCTTCTCAATCTATGCTGCTTAATGCTTCCTCTGCAAAATGCAAAGCTAAGTTCTACATAATGACTTCTCAACAACCAGACTACTGTGCAGGTGTGTGGAAAGGGTGCCACATTCAGACAAGTAACTGCATCAAGAAGAACTCATTATATATAAAACACTTTTCTTCACTTACCTAAAAGACTGACCAAAATTTTAAATTGAGAAACAACATGGATCTGAAAGGGAGAATGCTGTTAGTGACTCCATTCATAAACTAAAACTCTGAACAAGGCTTGATTATAGATAGTCTAAGAAAATCTCAAAATAATGAGAACAGCAAGTTAGTTTTCCATGCACAACCTTCCTTCAGCTATTGCAACTCTTTTCAGTTACACTCACTTTTCACAAGCTGGCACATTGCACTAGCAACCTAGGCTGGCAGAAAAAGCTGTAACAATGGGTATGTTACCAGTACAAAAATACTTCTAGAGTGTTGTATCCTGAAAGAGGATGCATAATCTTTAAGGTTTTTTCCTGGAATCAATATAATCATTGAGCGCAAGTTCTCAAAAAAAAAAAAAAAAAATGGCAGCAAGACTGGCAGTTATTGTACTTCTACATTTCAAGTGGAATTACATTCACATTCCTATAGGATTTCATCTGAGAGTTACATAATACGTTACAGTTGGTGTATTACCATCATTTTTACAAATATTCTTAGTCAGAACAACTGAAGAGCTATTGCTAACAAAAGCCAAAAATAAACCTTCAAGTTCCAATTCTTTAGTTTCTGCTTTAGCAATCAAACCAAGCTTATTCCTGTTACAGGAAGAGTGGGCAAAAACATCTGGCTATTACACCTCTAGGAAAATCTATAGCTTTGGGAAATTTTTTTGTTAAGCACAGCTGAGGTTGCAGATGTACATTTGATATTTCATTTATTGGCTGAAAACTGTCCCCACATCAAGAAGATGGTATTTCCTACCTGTTGAATCTTCTTTGAAAAGTTTTTGTTGGATTTCTCTAGCGTCACTTCAAACCTATTGCAACCTGTCAGAAAGATTTGAGAGACTATGTAAACTGAAGTTGCTCATGACTGTGTATATCTTACACTAAGTAAATTACAAATAATTATGAAAGCAAACTTGGCCGCTTAACACTGGAAGAATGACACTTTAACATATCTGTGCTAACTTTTATGTCATAGCTAAATGCATCAGAGGGTCTTCTGCACAGTCAGGTGAAAATGTAAATTACACTTCTTGTACCCAGCTGAGGGCATCAACAATAGCGACATTTCTGCCTTGCCCAAGTTTTACATTACAAGCATTATATTTAAGTAATTTGAAACCCAGAGATACAAAGATATTCATAAAGATTTTATTTACACTAATCAAATATCAGCAACTTAAACTGCTAGAGTGCACATCACTGCAAAATAGACAAGGAATAAACACTACACCACAAGTGCTTAAAAGGAGTTTTAGGGAGAAAGACTTACAGACACTTTCTGATGACATAACCTCTCCTGGCATTGATGCAAAAAAGGGGGAGAAATTTACCGTGTGAGATAAGACACTAGCAACTCAAGACTAGCACGTTCCAACTGGATAGACAGCCTACACGTTTCAGAAAAAGCAAGCTGAATTCAGTCTCTAGAATCCAGGTAGCTACAAATGAACATCTTTTCAAGAGCTGATGAACTTGGAAACTTACATTTGGTGTTCACTTTTCTGTGCCATGCTACACAATATTACTGTGTTCAATAACATCAGTTTCTACGTAATAGCAGGTAATGTGAAATACGAACCTCTTCAGCGAAAGTCGATTTTAACTAAACCAAAAATAGAATAGTTCTATTTGTGGCATTCCTAGAATAGACTATGAGCACTTAGGACTGTCAAAGAGGCAGGGAAAGAGTAAATAAATGACAGAACTAGTTAGTAGTATCCCTCTTCCCCATCCATGATGCTCATGGACCCACTGAATATATTTGCTCTTTCACTAATTCAGTCCGTCATTAAAAGATGACACACACCAAAACTCTGGCAACTGGCACACTGCACTGCTTTTACACATATTTGTGCACTGTATTCATAAAAATTACAGCAGCTCACTATAAATTTAAACACAGAAACCTGAAATAAAACATACTTTACATACATTAAATTCTACATAGGAAAAAGTCAGCAATTAATCACACTTGTGTTAAAATGACTACATCCTCTAAAAGTGCAGGGAATAAAAACAACACAATCAACTTTTTTGTGCCATTCTTAAAATCAACTTACCTACATCTTTCTTGATCCTGTAAAGCAGAAGATGCCCTTGTTTGGTACCAACAAGGAGCCATTCCTCTACAAAGACAGCAGAAGAAGAGTGTAATTAGACCAACAAATACTGCCCTTCACAGCTGTGCTGGTTTTGGCTAGGGTAATTTTCTTGATAGTGCCTATTATGGGGCTATGTTACATTTATCAAAACACTTGGAAACTTGCTTCAAACACCAAAAAGGACTTTCTGTAGTGACCACACAGGTCTCCTATGATCTCTCCAGTGGAAGTGCACAGAAGTAGCTTTAACTCTCAGGAGAGGGCAGCCAAAGATCAAGCAGTAAAACAGAATAAACAGCCTGGCTATCACATTCCACTAGTTCATACAAAAGTAAAGAAGCAAATCATTGCATGTTCTGTGCAATCAAAAGAGGCAATGAACTATTCTTCAGACATTATAACCTCTCAGAGAAGAACAGTGCTACATAATGGGAAGTACTGTCAGAAAGAAAAACAAGGAGTTTGATCATTAGTTTTTTTAACAGTCAAGTTTTTACAATGTCTTTCTCAAATAGTCAGCTGTGTTCAGCAGGACAGTGGCAGCTTTGCTAAGGTGACGTGGATTGCTTGGACAACCAACAATCATTCAAAATTTATAAAAGATGGCCTTTATATACAAACTCTATGGCACAGTTTCAGATTCTTCCTCTTTATAGCATTTACACCATACAAAAGGCATAGAATCTTTACTGGGTCATGAAATACGACTGAATTTCTTCCTCACTGAATATCACAAATGAAAGCAACATACATGAATATTTCTTTTTACATCTAGTACTCCCTCATCACCAAAGAAATTTGCATTTTAAAAAAATCTTATTTCCTGCAGGACCTTTCTTCTACTAGCTGGTAGAAACACTGTAGAGACAGAGTTACATGTCTTTTTACAAAACCATACTGCTGTAAGTCTGTATGTTTAGGCTTTTTTTCCTAGTTCAACAAAATAAATGCTTTCAAAGAAAGAAAAACATGAAAGTTGCAATGCAGGAAAAAACTACCTTCACATTCTCTCCAGTACATAACTCTATCATAAACAATCCATGTATAACTGGGGCATTATAATTCAGGACATAATTCTTAAAAACACTTCTTAAAACAATTAATCGGGGTCACAATTCCACAGTGTGTAGAGCTTTCTTAATTGCCGATTTAGCATGATGGTAGTACATCTGATGGCATCTGCTCAAGGCTTTGAAAAGCCTTATCGAGCCTAATCGTTAGGACAGCTGGTGCAGTCACTTGACCGAAATCTTGACTCTCAAGTATGCCCAAAAATATAACCCACAATTATATATCACTAACACGTCCAAACATATTCGAAATCTAAGACTTCAACACACCACCGGCCCTCCAAAAAATCAAAACACAGGAAATGCTTTTTTAGCAAGAAAGTAGCCGGCCCAGAGTTACAGCCCCGGGAGCCCTGGCAGCCTCCCCCATAGCCGGGCTGCGGCCGGGCGGGCAGGACAGGGGGGCCCGCGACGGCAGACGGCCCCGAGAGGGGAGCTCGGCCCGGCAGCCCCCGCCGCCGGCACCGCCGGGACCCGGGGAGAGGCTCCC
>VZTF01008194.1:347-26607 GCA_013397755.1 Cnemophilus loriae | reverse complement strand
GCCCGCGCCCGGCGCCGCCCCGCTTGTCCCGGCACCGCCCCGCCCGCCGCGCTCAGCCCGCCCCGCTTGTCCCTCCCCGTGGACTCCGCGAGGATCCTGGCACTGTCCGGGGGCGCTGCACCAGGAACGGCGCCGTGTCCCAGACCCATAAATGAGGCTCCGCGCCGACATCAAACAGCCCGCCCCGAAAGGGAAACGCGGGTCGGCACGGCACCGAGGGGACCCTGACATAACCCTTGTGCATCTTCATACAGCCCGAAAAGGAGACAGACTGTAGGAAACACTCGTCTTCCCAAAACGTCACTACAGGAGGTGTCCGGTTGCCATTGGCTACCATAAATCAGAGAAAGTAGGAAAGTAACCCGGGATGCAACGGCAAAAATTGACCTGCATAACCTGCGGCAACCAGATGAGAACAGCAAGGCGTATCTTGAAAGCAAATGTCTATTTTTTGAGGTCATAAGTTTTACTTTAATGAACTTATCCTATGAACTTGGCCAGTGACGTTCAGTCTCCAGAAGGAAATCTTTACTTGTTAGTTTGTCTCTTCCAGAATCGGCCACAGTTGCATTTATGTTTGTCATGGAGAGGTGCAACATTCACCATCATTGACCTAGACCCTAAACTAACTAAACCAAACCAAACTCAAAAAGGACATGGCGCTAAATTCGCTAAGCATCTTTACAAGCAGAGACCACTTTTAGAAAACAGGGACTGAGGATGCTCTCTGCTGGAAGATCAAAGCACAGGAATGTGAGAACAAGCATGGCATTCTTGCATCCAACTTCTTTCCTGCTCAGGAATGAACATTTTGTGCTAAAGCACAAAACTCTGCTAAGTCAGATCCCCCTTCACAGATAGTAAAACTGCAAATTGCCAAAGGCGTTATGGCTCAGGCATGTAGCTGGTCTCTTTGACCCAGGATCCCTTAAAAAGGAAAAGAGACGTGGCACCAATCTAGTGAAAGGAAATGTTTCAGTAACACTGGGTAATGACTTCACATGGTTGTGGTCCAGAGGGCAAATGATTTGTGAAGCGTTACCCTCTTCAGACTTTAGGACGTAGCATACAACATAAAATGCCATATAAAGTGAACACGAGGATAAATAAAGCCCACAAACTCACACACCCCTACAAATGCAGAGTAAGATAAACATAACCTTCCCTACGTCTTATGATCCTGACTCACTCTGTGCCTATCAAGCGTCCTGCATTTCTTTACCATGGCATGTGATCTCTTACTCAGTCCCTCCTTTGGAGTTTGTAGCAGGGACATCTTGTTACCCTGACGAAAGCTGGTCAACATCATCTTCACTATGTTTCCAGTTTTCTGTATGGTATGCACATGCTACAATTGCAACTGTAATATCACAGCTACTTCTCACAAATAAACAAACAAATCCATACAGAACTAATCAGGCACAAAAACTCTAAAATACTCCCATCAAACATTTACTTTTTCTGCAAGAACATTATTACAAACAGCTTCTTGAAGAACTCTTCCAGAGTAGATCTACAAGTAGATCTTTTCTCCCTCCAGCTCACCAAGTCTTCAGAACAGTTTGCACGGTTTGTTTTTGAAAGAATTGCTATAAATTTGAATTGTCTTCCCTGACTACATAATTAAAGGTAACAACCTGCAGGATTTCTGGTTTCAAGCATTCTAGCAAGCTAGCTCACTGAAGCTTTCCTGAGTTTTTCCAAGTCATGGAGCCAATATGTCTTTAGGAGCAAGATCAGGTTTCAGAAGAGGCAGAGATCCCCCAGTAGAACCAACATACCTGACCAAACATGCTATTGAGGGAGAGGCCACCTTGCTGCAACACTGCACACATGCCCTTTGCTCCTCACCCACATCTCATCCACTGCCATCTCTCCTGCAACGGCAATGCCACAGCCCACACAATTCTGTGGGAGCTGGGCTCTCACACAACTTCTCCCAGAGACTGCAAACAAGTCCCAGCACACGCCTGCTGTAGGCTAGGAAGCAGATGCTACTTTCCAACAAAATAGAAACTCTGCTAAACAAGTGAAAAAACAAAAACTGCTAAGAGGCCAAGAAGCTGCCTGTGGAATTCTAGACAACTTTAAATCCTGCTGGAAGTGAGTACAAGAATGGAAGGGTAGAAGGCTGCAAGGATTGCTTAAGACCACTGTAGTCAGAGGCTGAAAGCACCACGCTGCTCCTATGTTTATTTTAGTTTTTAAATGATTAATTAAACTATGAATACAATTAGGGAAACTGGTTGGTTCTTTTGCTTTTTATTTTTCAGAAATTTAGGATTTGCCCTATCTCCATTAGCTTTTCAAATGACAGACTTCCACTTTATTTTCAATCTTAAAAAGAACTGTTGGGAATAACTGCATTATACATACCATGGACTAAAGAGCTAAAATCAGGCACCTTTGTGAAGGTGGCAACACTTCCTCATGTGAGAGAACGGGAAGTAAGAAAGTGGAAGGACACAATGTAAGCCTTTCTACTCTTTGCCTAGCCTTTATTAAATAGTACATACAAACTTTTGTGCTTCCAGTAGAGAACATTTTTACCTATTTGTTTCAAAAAACCCAAACAACCCAAAACAATAGGATTTTTTTAAAAATAAAAACAAAACAAAAAAATTAAATAGCAAGCTTTGTGTAGCTTTATTTCACAAAATTTCCTCTCCCCAAAAGGACATGGAGGTACTATTTTTTTCATCTATATCAATTAAGCATAGCAAATTAGAATTGTTTTCTAATTAAAGATTCTATCTGTGGCCTGAAGAGGATGGCAGAAGAGCTCCAGCAACTCCTGCAGATGCAAAGTGACGTGCTATAGCCACAGCTTTTTTTTCTCTGCCCATCTGCCGCCCCCCACAGCACAGCTAGCAGAAGATACTATGTCCTTGTGCCTCAGCTACTGTACTGTAAAGTGCCATGTGTCAGCTTGAATTGCTGAAAAAGATGAGCTACGGCTAAGTTACCAGACCTTACAGTGGAATGAATGAAGTACAGGCACATGTTCACTGCTGCTGACATAGCTATGAAAGAACCAGAAAAGCTGACGCTCTATGCTGTTCCAGCAGCAGCCACATCTGCTTCCTAGATATCCAGCTGCTGCTTGCCTCCTAATCATCAGTTTTAAAGGTTATGAACCCAACTTAGAGCTTTTGTCATACAGTCCACGACAGGTTTCCATGAGGAAGTTATTGCAACTTTAGCTGTTGCAGCCAAGCAAAAAACAGAACATTGTCCAAAAGCTCTTTGTCACTTCAAAAGGAGAAACAAAATGCAATTATATAGAATAGAACCCTGCAACTTTGACTGAAACACAGTGATCTCAGAGTACCTCTTGGCCACAGGGACCAGTTGGGACAGCAAAGCCCATCATCAGATCACTTACATGGGAAGCAATTCTAAACAGACATTGGGAACAGAACTATCCCAGCGCTGTGGACTCCCCATAAATCCTCTTTCAAGTAAGGCAGGCAGTGCTCGCACCCCTAGAAAGCAATGCCATCTTCTCTTAGAGGAGTGCCAACTTCTTCGTGGGAGATTTTACACGTAAAGGGAGAAGAGTTCTGCTGAAACATCCAGTTAATATCTGCTTAACATGTGTAGTCAAGCACTTGTGGAGCACTGCAGGAGTGGTTCTGGTGATGTTTGTTTTTGTTGTTTTATTTGTTGGGGTATTTTTTTAAATTAAATCATGCAACACATGAAAGGTAGGGGCAAATCATTTTTCCAGGCCACCACATTGCCGGCAATGAGATGTGCCACAACAGTGAGTGTTAGCTCTAGGCAGCTGTTACCTACAGGTCAATGGCATTTAAAATAGAAAATCTTTCATACACAGTGTTATGAATAAAATTGCACTTGATTTTGTTAAAAACTCATATCACTGTAACTTTTCCAAATATTTCCTTTCTGGCATCTTAATTTTCTTCATCAACGGGAGCTTCTCTCTAAAACTCTCTCATGCATATTGGACACATGACATACAACAGCAGTTGTTATCTACCAGAAAATAGGTCTGTTGTTTCTTCAGTGCTTATTTGTATCTGTCCCCACTCTCCCCCCAAAAAAGGTACAGGCAGTTCACCTCTAAGTGTCAATTGTAACTTTGAAATATAAACTCCTCAAGCAGACATTAGGAATTTTAGTTTCACAGATTAAATATTTGAAAAGTTACAGAAGGTGCTGGAATAGTACACATGTCAATTGCTTAAAAATCCAAACTTGCAGCAACTTTAAATTCAAATTTCCAAAAGGTTTATAATGTCCTTGTGAACTTCTTCCACAGCAAGATACCCTCCATGACATTAAAGCATCATACTTCCAAGGCTGAGATCAAGAGACAATCAGCAGGATGCACTTGCTCCACCAAGCAACTTTAAAAGAGGTGTCTCCACTTCCAAGAGCAAACAGCTACTCCTTCATTCCATTTTGGATCTTTCAAAGTGGGTAATCATTCTTTCCTGGAAAATAAAATACCCAATCTTGTCATTTTCCCCAGTAGGTTTACATTATTCAGAACATGCACATTCACAACAAATGATGCTCATATGCATTTTAAGTCAGGAGTCCAACTTACACAGCAGATACACCACTTATTTTAGAATACATATTTAGAATACATTTGTATTCTAAGAAGTTGTATCATGGTTGTTCCCACTATCCTTCCCCTCTTGTAGTATTTTACTGTTGCACTGACACGATCAGAGTCCAGTTCTAATAAGCCAAGACCTTATCAGCTGACTCATGACTCCCCTGGCATGTCAGAAGACTAATTTGAACTGAAGATTTCTTTACTGACCTCATCTGAATCCAGAAGAGCTGGAAGAGCACTGCAGTGGGGGAGAAAAAAAGTTAAAAAAATTAGAGCACATACTAAGAGCATATTGACAACCATTTTCAACCTTATGTTGCTTTTTAGGGCACAGAAAAGAAACAGTGAAGACAGACCTTTCAATTTAACAGAAATTAGAGAAAGATGCACAAAAAAGGAAGAGCCCAAGGAGTATCCCCAGTGACCTTCACAGTTCTAAAATTATTTCTATTATGCTTCTCATTACCAACTGAACAATTTCCAACTTGCCATGAAATAAGCAGCTTCATTCATACAGGAACACTGCTGAACTGCACTGAAGACATTTACTATATGGGACCATGTTGTAAAAACATGCCCCAGAAATCAAACAAGTTCCCCTGGTACTTCATCCGTTCCAGCTACAATAGATCTCCCATCTATTGGGATCTTGGCTCTTCACAACCCTGATCACACTCTCAGGAACAGAAAACCCTGCAGCAGATTACCTCAAAGTGCCCTTTCCTAGCTTATACCAGTCTAGTCCTTTTTTTCTTAAGGAATCCTATCAGTCTTCGAAAAATAAGTATTACAACTGGGAAAACCAAATTGAATTGAGAAAATGCACTTTTTTCTCCTCTTAAAACTTCACCTAATTTCTTGTCTTTACCTAAGTTCAAACAAAGTTTTGTACTTCAATCCAGATCGTCTGCCAAAATTACCTGTTCAAATTTGTGAACACAATTATCTATGAACTTCGGTTTTGTTATGAAAAATGTAGACACTGGCACTGACACTTCTGGCATGTAAAAGTTATTAAAAGCAAAAGAGATACAGACAGTGTACACAGCTGACTGTATTACCACAAGCACAAAAATGACAACAGACGTTCCAGATAAAGCTGAAAACTGGATTATATTACTCTGTGGTTTAAGTTCAGCAAGATACTCTTTTCAGAGCACTAGAAAGAGAGTTTGTTTGTTCTTTGTTTTCTGGATTTATATATATTGTTTTAACTTTAGTAAAGTGCAAACCAGTCTATGGTTTCACATTCCAAGAGACTGTTCCTTAAGTCTGCCTGTGTCCAATCCCGGCAGACTGCAATCAGCCAAGTGTAATCACACTGAGGGGTCAGAGGCCAGTGCCAGGCTGAACCCAGCCTCTGCCCATGGAAGTGCAGCATGCATGTTATAAGGCATTCTAACGTATTTCTGTGGGCAAGGAACCTGCCTTTATTGTGACTATAAAAAATACTCACACATCTGTCACTGATGAAGGGACGTTCTCCTCTACCCACTTCAGGTCATCCTCTTGCTACAAGTACAGAAATTAAACAGAAAACAAAAGTCAGTTTTCCAACAATGCTTCATATGCAAGCTTGTTTCTTCTCAACCTACTTGACAAAAAACAATGTATTTATGTCAGTTAAAAAATTAAAAATAAACAAATACAAAAAAGCCCTTCAATTTGATTTCTGGATTAGAGAAAACACATTCCAAGAAAAGAAAAAAAAAAGAGTAAAGAAAAACCCACCCACGTGCTGTGAACTCCGTAAGAGTCCTCACCACCACCCTCTCCCAAGACAGAAAAGTTTGATTTTCATGTTATTTATCCTCAGGTAAGCAGTATACAGCTGCAACCAACCTTTGAGAGAAATAATGGTAATGACAAAAATATCACTGCTATTATGAATTCCTGCAGGTTCTTTCCACTTTTAAATTTAAGCATGAATTCTATGAAAAGATTCCAAGACATATTTTCTGCCTCCTAGATGAATGTGAAAACATCTTGCTTATAAGCCACATTGAAAAAATGCATGTTCCCCCAAAGTATTTAGGTAGGTACATAAAAATATATACATCACCCCATTCATGTAATGAATCACAAATCTCAAAACCAGAGGGCAATTTATTTAAAATATGGCTCAGCCTCCCTCTCAGACTGACAAACTTGTTAAAATAATGTATTAATCACTATCAGAATATTGTCTTATACAGTTCTTTCCATACTGAATTGCAGAAACGTTCCTAAAGAACAGACTGAATTCTTAAGTTCCCATTGTATTTACAGGAAATCTTATGAGAAACCTGTATTTACTTTCTTTACAGAAGTACTGTATTAACTTATGATACTTTGACTCACTCACACTCCGAAGCAAACCAAAAAGCTCCCATTTATTGGCTCAAAAGTTGGCATATTTGTGTGCTACTAATGGCAGTAAACAAAGAGATGAATCTACATTCTTCGAGGTACAGAGGTCATACTCACAACTTTGTTTGCTTTTACATTCCCATTTGGTTCTTGCTTTGTACTTCTCATTTTCATTCCCTCTGAAGCCAAAAGAAGAAAAAAGATTGGGGTAACTGAATTATAATTGTTCACAGACTGTAAGTGAAAGTGTTGAGTGTTCATTCAGGATATTTCATCAGATGCAAAGAGATACAGTTAGACAAGCTAATGATTTAGACTGCTTTCCTTTTGAAAGGCTTGCAGTATTTTTTCCTGACAGGTGGAATAAGTAGTTTTTCCTGAATTTTACAATTTTACCAAGGAAATATAAATTTCTAGTCCTTTTATTTAAGCCAGACATCAGCAGCACAGAACTCAGACAGTTCCCAGAGAGGCTGTGTAATCTCCATCCTAGAAGATATTCAAAAGCCATCTGGACACAGTCCAGGGCAATGTGTTCTGGGTGATCCTGCTTGAGCAGGGGGCTTGGACAGGATGACCTCCAGAGGTCCCTTCCAGCCTCAACCATTCTGAGATACAGGCAACTCCCAAAGTTTATTTTACCTACTGACTGCTGACCAGCCACTTGGTTGCCCTAAAAGCTGAGAAGCAACATGCATCTCCCAGCCTGGCAGACAGCCAGATAGCACTGGTTTGCACCTAATGGGTTACACACTTCTCCTCAGCTGCTAAACAAGCCAAATAGCACTGATATATCCCAGCATAACTGATTTGTGGAAAGACAGCAGTAGGCATGTGGCCCTACCTTTTACACAGCTTATAAAGAGAGGTGTTACAATAGACAACTTCATGAATAAATATATTCACTCCTACATTTAGACTGGACATTCCTGTGCTAGGCCCTAACGTAGAAAATGAAGAAGGTTTCAGCGTTCAGAGAACAGATAATACATGAAAATTCTTAAATGGGATTTTGAAAGAGAACTGCACACTAAACCACTGCCTAGCAACAATATCCAAGAGATCCTTGTCATCACAACTGGATTAAAACCTAAGACTTGACATATTTAATCAAACTAAGTCCACTGGACATGGCAAAGCAACCACAGCAGCAGCAGTGTTTTCAGTGTCAATGGAAAACCCTAGAATTAAACAGGCAATGTAAATACTAAACATAAAGCTAGTGTTTCCTCTAGAACTCCATGTATCAATGGCAATTGACTCTGCTTTCGTGCAGTAATAACATTTTTGGCAGAGAGCAAGACACCTTCCTCCACGGAAGTATCTTCAACACTGGAATTGGGTGGAAAAATTTTTCTCTTACCAAAGCTTTCCTTTAACATTGGCTCTTTCTGCTCATCATCATCCTCCTCTTCTGACAGTGGTGAGAAAGCAAACCTATAGAAGTGAAAGAATGAAAGCTATCTTAGAATTCTATCTCTTGTCTCCCAAGAGGTCCATTACCCCAACATGCACATGGCTTGATTATTGTGTAGCTCATTGTTTTTAATGATGCTAAACATACTCAAAGTTTAAGTCACTTCTTTTTAAATAAGTTGAGCACCAAGAACAGAGTGGATTTTATCTATGTGACTTCTCTAGGTTTACTTTTCCCTACACAAACTGCTTAGTATCCTTATTGATCAGTGTACAGCAACTAAAAATCACCCACCAGTACTTTTTGAATAAACAAGCAATAAACAATTCCTAACACAAAGTATTTTTAAGAAGAGGTAAGAAAAGCTGAACCTTTGGTTGTTAGCAGATGGTCTCCACAGAATCATGATGACAAAAAGGATCATTGAAAACAATAAACGCCAGATGGCATCATCCACCCATAGCTCCTGCCAGTCCTGTCAAGAAAACCAGCAGCACAAATGAAAGATGTTGTGAAGCAAGAAATTTCATGTCCTCATCTCTTTCCAAGGCTGAACTACAGGCATTTGTCAAAGAGGCTCATTACCCACAACAGTGAGAATTTTAGCATATGGTACTTTGTGGCGATCTCACTGCCAAATATAAACTTATCAAGAGGCAGCAACTGTAGAAAGCATTTAATATAAACTCACCGACTGACAGTCCACCAGCCTGAACTTCATGGTCGTCCAGATGATGAATACAATAGATGCTGCAATTTTGAAACAAACAAGGTGCATATTACTACAAAAGATGCCAATTCAAATACCCCACTAACAGGACCGTGTTTCCCAAACAAAGATCAGAGACCTGAATACTGAAGTCTTAGAATTCAATTTAATAGTTTTGGAAAACAAGAGATGAATCTATTGCACCGACCTTAGACAGAAATTTAGGCATAGACCAGTATATTTTACTCATGTTTCTTCACAGACGCAAGTCATAAATCAAATATGGAGTATTTAGCCAACTCCTAATTCCTATTCATTATTCTTATCACTTTTATCTAGCATTCAAACCATGGTTTCATTATCACTTGACAAGTAAAGCTGACCTTGAAGTAACTGAACAATCTGACCTCCTTGAATGCCTTAAGCATCCAGATCTTGTCCCACAACAGTTCCAACACTCTATGTGTTGGAATGCTCTTACCACAGCTTTAGAAGAGACTCCCCTCCACTAAAGTATTTTAAGATGACTAAGAACCAGGTGCTGAAAGGAATTTCATCAGAGCTATTGTTCAAAAGGAATGTACTTTTTTGCTTGTTTAAATAAAAAAGCACAGTCTTTAGAAGTTTTCTGCTCATTGTATTGATAGCAGAGTTTCTGGAAGCACCAACAGATTTATTCTTGAAGTTCAGTTCATCACTACTATAAATGGAAAAAGAAACTCAATCTGTATTCTTACAGAATAGAGAGGGCATTATGTTACAAAATTAAGAATACAGTTTTTCCACGAATCACTCTGATCTTCAGACATCTTAAAAATCCCATAGTATACAGTGATACTTGGATTTTGGCAAAAAGTATCTCTGTAAAGTTAACAGCATAAGATAATAATAAACTTTTGCCCCAGCAGTCTGAAGTGGGACTAAAGTGCTCTGTTAGAGGAGCTGCATAGAACTACCGATCTTATTAACATCAGGACTAATAATCCACTGTCTCCGAAATATTGACATAACACTTGGCAAATACCCACTGTTAGAAATGCGTCACGTGTTAGAAATACCAAGGATTTTGACTGTACTTACAGAATGGTCACCAAACTTAGAAATTTGCTATAGTGACCAAATCAAGCCCTATATGCAAATGAAAAGTGGTTGTATTTAACTGGAATAATTTTCTGCTTACCTGCTACTGCCAAGATGAGTGTGTTGGTGAAGTGCCGATACAAAGAGAGTTTCACAACATTTCTTCGAAGTTTTAGCAGCTTCATTGTTTGAGTTAAGCTGATGAATATGTATAGCAAGTCAAGGAAAAGCCTCTGAAGGGATAAGCTGGTCACACACTTAGGAGGACGCAGACCTCATGATCAATAGCTCTCTCAATCACACACTTAGCCCTCAAAAAAAATTAGACCATTCTCAGTAGAAGATTCATCCTATGACAAAGGTACCAGACAGCAAAATCTATCCTTTTCATGTTATTTAGTCATCTAAACCTATAACTCTTGTCACACAAAGATGGTATCCAAACATCTATTTTGGACTATGGCCCATTCCCTCAGGAAAGTGTCGGCTGTGCTTTTGATAAATGAAAAGTAAAATCTGAACTAGAAATTAGTCAAAATCTATTTAATGCACACAGGTGCCTTTACACTTTCTTTTTCATTTTATTTCTACAGTGACAAAACAAGTGGTTAGGAGAGACATCGTGATAGGGGAGAACTGTGGTTGTCATAGCTGGGCAGCAAGCTATTCACATTTTAAATAGTTTTTGTGATTGAGTTTCACTAAGAACACTTTACAGGGATTTTGCTATATACAAGTTCAGTATTTGATGTCAGTTGCTAAAGTCACACAAGATTATGGTTGCTTGGAATGAATATGTCAAGACACCAAAAAATAAACACTGCCTCAATTTGTCACTTCTTCAAGATTAGTTTGAATATTACAGAGACTTTCAGGTTTGATGTTGCTAAGCAACCTTCTCCCCAGAACACAAACTGAGTCATTTCTTCAAAGGCTACTGCTATGGTGCCATGGCATGCTACACTAGAACAAATTACTTTCATACTCAACAATGAGAGACTGATAACAGACAGACTATATTCTGGAGCAGCTCTACACAGACACAGTTCAACAAAAACTAGGTAAGCAGTAGGCAGCAGAAGCTTACCTGAACACTCAGTTACAGAACTTCTATAACCTTTACCAGAAGTGAAAAAAATATATACTTGGATTTTATTTTTTAAGAAAAGTTCAGCCCAAAAAAGACTCACAAAAACCAAATTCAAAAGAAAGCACACCCCATCAAGTAAAACAGTGAAGGATATCCACCAGCACAGGGCAGTATCTAGGAAAGCCAGGGGAATAAAAGCCAAGGAGGCAAGATCATTCTGGGCCTGGAGACAAAGAGAGAGCCAATAAGAACAAACTGAAAAGAAAACAAAGTAGAGAAGTGAGGAGGGTCAGGCTGTTTTATGAGAAACCACACATACGCCACCACAACACTTCCAAGTTTTGCTACAGAAACAGAGGGCTTGAACCAAGAGTTTAGTCCAATGCTCTGAGAGGAACTGACAATACCACATTGTCAGTTCTCAGTTCTCCACCAGCAAGGTGAGAAGCAGTTTTCCACATTAAGTCAATCTAGCACTGTTAAAAGGAGTCTCTGCTGAGGCAATTGCTATGATTAATTGCTCTGGCCACTTCCATTACAGAAAACTAGCAACCAGCTTGTTAGAGATGTAGTAATTAAATCTTTTATACTATCCATGGATGAACTGAAAGCTCCACTGGCAACCATGAGTTTGACTAAAAAGGCAAAACTTGTCTTTGCGTGTACATCATAAACTTATCAAAGTCCTAACAGAAACAAGCAAAACACCTTTTATTCCTTTTAAGTGTAAGACGGAAATAATAAGCTATGAATAAGGTCATACATTCTGCAGTTTTTAAAAGGATATCCACAAAATAATACAGGCATCAATCATGGACAGGGCCAAGTTTGCTATCAGAGCCACAGTGTCATAGAAAAACTGGAAAAGTACCAAATATATGACAGGTTAAATACTTTATCCCAAAAACAGAATAACAGAAATCAACATCCCGAGATGTACTTAACAAATCCAGCAGCAGCACTACTCACACACACTTCCCCAGGCACAGCCTCCACACAACTGGTGCAGTGGGAATTTGGGTTGGTTGTTGGGGGGGAGGTGGGGGGAAGCAGCTGTTCACACAAGTAAATACAGCCAATACTGTCTGTGGCATATGGGAAAATTCAAGCAGTTATTACTGACCCCTGTGACTCTAAGAACACCTTCCATGCCAGAAAATAATAGATAAAGGGCTCCAGCCATAACTACTTTGTGAAGAGTCACTCCAAGGCGAGGCCTGCAGGAAACAAAGTGAAATTCAGATTAAGTGGGGAACAAAAAGTGAAGTCATGTCAACTTGAATCTAAACATAAGGTATGAAGCATATGAATAAAAGGGCCTTGTAACAAGCCACATGTAGATCCAGAAATATTATTATGGTGCTTGGAACTTACTATTCATTCTGTCTTATGGTATGATCTGACTAAGGGAGAGACTGGCAACAGTCCCATTTCTTAGTTAACCTGTTCAGCTTTTTATGACCATTTCACTAAGTCTCATCCCACTTCTTCACCAGTTCCCCCAGCAAACCCACACTTGCCAAAAATTTCCACTATCACCTAGCATGTGTTTTTACCACTGAACACAGCTGTGGACAGACAAATGAGCTGCAATCTTACAGAACCAGATCCCCTCCCCTATCAGTGATTCTTGACCTACTCTATTTATAAAAGCTCCCCCTTCACCCAGAAGGCAGGCCCATAAAGTTCCCATTCCAGTCAGCGGAGCATCTCAACAATGACTCAGAAACCCACCCTACAGTAGCACACAGAAGCAGATGGAAAGAAGAGTAATCACAGTATGGAACTGTACATCTCTGTTTACTAGTGAAGAAGTCTAGATCTTCAGAGCACTTAACTACAGCACTTACCTTCCAACAAGAAAGTACAGGGAGATGAACACTGCCCTAAATTCTTAAAAAATGATAATGAAAACCTTTTAAATAGAACACAACAAACCCGTAACAGAATCACTCACTTGACTATCCCATATCCCAGGCTGACTATGATGACCAGAGTTCGAGCCAATGAGCGCTTCAAAGCCGAAAGAAGTTCTGCCAGTATTACTGCTCCTTGAACTACCAAAAGCAAAGAGGAGGAAGTTAGGTCATTAAAATATAATTTCTGTTTTATTAACTACTGCATGCAATTTTAGTATGAGAGCAGACATAGAAAGTAGGCTATTAAAGTGTATAATCTTTCTATTACCTACATCTGGAGTTAGCTTTCAGAAAAGATAGGTCACTTGGCATAAAAAAAAAAAGCTACAGAAAAATTTTACATCCAGCCTGGATACTCTTCCAAACAAGGCAACCAACAAAACCTTGTGCACCATGGGTGTGGCCAATTAGCAAAGTCATAATGACATTTTACCTGCAGAGTTTCATTTGTATGCATCCAGCCTGAAAACTCAAAACCAGAGTAAAAGAGTTTTACGTAAAGGGAATCTCTTAAGATGGATTATGAGGCTACAGGTTGAATACTAAGAGTTACCTACAACACTGTCATGTTGAACAAGGAGTTTCAAAGTCTCTTTCCAAGGCCAATACACCAATTGTCAGAAATTAATTACAAGCTACTCTCAGCAAGTCGTATTTTAAACTTAAAGCCAGCACTACAGCACAGAATGTACCATTCTATATACCTAAGATACCACACTCAGGAGTCAGAGAAAGCAACAGCATTTTAGCCTTAGAAGAATGTAGAGCATGGTGTTTACAACATATAAAGAATAATGAAACTCTGGTTCTCTGTTTTTCGTTTTGAAACGATCCTCAAGTAATCACACAGTTAATGTGTATCTGTCACCGCAATTCAGCTAAGCCATTAGCGCCATGCCCCCCTCAGTTAAACTGCACGATGCAATAGCCACCTACCGGATTCGCCTGTGTAGCGGATATTCTGGAACTCGGCATAGAAAACTGCTTTCTCAAGCATTCCCAGGAAGATAACAGCACCAATCCAGAACTGGATCCTCAGGAGATCTCGCCAGTAACAGGCTGACCACGCAAGCCACAGAACCCCGAAGAACACGTACACAATACACATCACCATGAAAAACTATTACACAAAAGGAAGAAAGAAATAGGAGTCTTAGACCCAGAAAAAGAACTTCCTTGTTTCCATTCCCCAGCTGTAAGACAACTCTATTTTCTCCCCTAGTATAGCAACTTTGGAAGTTTTTAAATAGACTAGAAACAAGCATTGTTTCATTTGTCTTCTCTGGACTCTTTAATAGTGACAATCTAATTTCTCATTGCCAACAAAAGGAATGAGAGTAACCGAATTTCTGCACAATTTCTCCCTTGAAGAGTAGTCTGCCAGTTTATTCACAGGCAGTTTTTTCTAAGGAAGATACATGCTACTAGATTTCAAACACTCAGATAAGAATTCAAGCAAGTCATCAAGTACTAGAAACTCTATTCATTCTCATGTATTGTTCTATCAATAACTTCATCATATATTTATAGTAGTCTGCAAATAAACTTACAGGTCACCTTTACACATCATTCCACAGAACAG
Organism: Cnemophilus loriae; assembly: GCA_013397755.1. Taxonomy (NCBI): domain Eukaryota; kingdom Metazoa; phylum Chordata; class Aves; order Passeriformes; family Corvidae; genus Cnemophilus; species Cnemophilus loriae. Next base: position 11,870 of record VZTF01008194.1, on the reverse strand, counting down.
AGATAAGCAACTAATGCTTGTATGCCCTCTGTTCAAATAATTTGATGACTTTTCTCAAAAGTTAATTTCCAGCAAACTCAGTTTTTGACTAAGTTTTAGGTCAGAAAAAAACCTGCAGCTGAGAAAGAAATCCAGACATTATTTTAAATATTAACGTTTTGTGATTTTTGTTTGGTTCGGTGTTACTTGCTTCAGAAGAACTTTTCATGGTATGTCTCATACAGCAAACAATAAGCTTGACAATGTAACTCAATGCTGAATTTTCTAATCACACCAAAGCAAGTTAAAATTTTCAAAAGGACACTAAGATTAAGAAGAAGAATTAGAAGGAGAGAATATGACAGTAAGTGAATAGCAGGTAGTGAATTGCAGGTAGTAGTTAGCCAAAGCATAGGACAGTAATAATCAAGCAGTCTCCTCTTTCAGAAGGAAAATTTCTTTTTTTAAAACCAAGCAAACACTGAAATTAGCTGCACAATCCATCAAAACCTTCACACACCGAAAACACCTTCCTTAGGAGAGTGGCTTACTGATCCTTACACATTTTCACACCTGACTAATCCATGCAGTTCAAATGGTAAGGACCTAGGCAAGACAGTTCACATGCAGATGCTCCATTGTGGAAACATTTAAAGATACAGATTCTTTTCTGGTCCTGTCACATGGGATATTCACACTGGTGAATCACATTTCAATAGAGCTGCTGGAGGCTTTTTGCTCCTGCAGGAAGTAAAATGTATGTTTCAGAAATGCTGCCAGGCTCCACTATTGACAGGCTGCTCTTGCCAATACAGTCAGGCTAGAGACCTTACTTGTTATTGATCCCCAGCTAAAGTCTGTCTTCACTCCATAAACATTTTAAGTTCCTTTATTGTTTAGCCTTCTCAACAGAAGAAACTAGAAACCAAGTCAATAACTCGTTTGAATAAAAAGGGGATTAGCTCTTTGTAGCTCAATTATGCTTTCACTGCTAGGCAGTATTAAAGACCTCCTCATGGGTGTAAGACAGCTGGTGGATAAAGGAAGATTAAGCTGTAAAAGAACAAAGAAAGCAGTGACAAATGAAAGGGTAGCTGCAAACAAAAGCATAGAATAGCAAATTTTCTAAGATATGTGCTAAGGAGAATAACATCACCAGTAAAACTTCTCAGTTTAGAGCTAATAATATTGGTAACTTCAGGAACTACAATTTAACAAGCATTAATTCAAACAATCCAGAGAAGGACAACATTGGCGGCACGTGCAAGCAACTGAAATCTGTGTCTGTTTTCCCTACTCTGTACTCAGTACAAAAAAAACCAAACCAAATCGAACAAACCCCAATCTAACAAAAATAGTCAAATCAAACCAAAAAGCACCCTCGGCTAAGTAACTTATTCTCTTGAAACACTGGCTCTGTGTTTCCTGAAGTATGACAGCAGAGTACTTAACTGACATTCAAATCAACTGACAATTTTACAGATCAAAGAAAAGCTGGTTTACTTACAATCATCAGAGGGTAGTCTGCAAGTGAGAGATACTCATACGGCCCCTTCAGTTCTACTGTCACTGTCAAAAGACAATCCAATAACCAAATTGAACAAGAACCAAAAGGAGGAAGCCAGGACTTAATTGATTTTCACTTAAGTGTAAAGAAATTCCACATCTTCAGATGGCCTTTACTTCCAACTTGCACTTCAATAAAGTTAAGAGTCATAACATACTCAGCTAAAAGTATGCAGTCAAAATTACACACCCCATTACCAAGTAACTCATGGCAGTACTTAAAAGTAATTTCTGCTGGAGATTCATGTATAACAGGAAAAATTCAGAAACACAAGTAAGTTTACTTTTTAAGGGGATTTTCAAACTTCTCTAAAGTTTGAATAGGTTGTCAATGCACTGTTAAATATAATATAATATCAAAGTGATAATTATGAGCTTTGTACTCTACATTTTGACTTATTAGTATAAATCACTGTATTGGTCTGCACATTTCTGAAACAAAACACCAAGCCTCAAAATTGAAATGCTTGGGATAGACTTTTCTTGATTTCCACCAGTAAACTGACAGAACAGTCTTAGGATCTTCAAGACACAAGCAATCACTTCTTTTCTTGAAAGAGCTGTAGTAACATTCTATCTGTGTGAAGTGAAAGACAGTGTCTTATGAAATTGAACCATACAGCATATACTAAGAGTACCTTAGAATACTTAGACTGGGAATATATAAAAATGGTGCTGTATTTTCAGTTTACTGTATAAAGAGCTATCTTACTTGTAAAGGGCTTACTGTGATATGAGGAAGCTGCTGTTCTTTCAGTTCTTTTAAGTCTGGCAGTAGAATTCTTTGCAGGTGTAGTTGCAATTTGCACAATAAATATATATGGCCCATCTCGCCAAGTTTTGATAACAGCATTCATTGCCTGAAAATAAAACATCTACATGTAAACAGTGCACAGTCAAAAAGACAAGAAAGTAGACTAGCCATATATGGGTGGTATCTTCCATGTAAATATAAAGTTCATCTCTTCCAAGACCTAAAACTTGTTAATAAACATCTGATATGTAAATTCTAAATGTACTTATTAGACATAACACTTGAAATTTAGTTGTATGATTCCAGAAGAATCCTCAAAGACCTGGGACGTCATCAGGGCTTTTTTTGCAAATTTAATACTGGTTAACAGCAAAAGTACTCAAAGGTACTGCAAAAGCTACAAAGAATTCAGGAAAGCATCATACTCCTTTTCAGTCTAGAACCATCAGGACCATAACAGAGATTCCTGCTGAAGGAATTGTTTGGGAACTGCAGAGCTACATATAACTCATCTCCCTGGTGAGGCTGAATTTTACAGTGTAAGACAGAAGTAGCTGAGAGATAAAAGATTTCCACAGTAGCCATTTCCTGTGGACACTACTACTACAGCCCCTGCAACAGCTCTCATACCTGCAAGACTCAAATCCTGCCAGTGAACTAACAGAGGAACATTGTCCAGATAAATATTTGCACCATAAAACAAATCAGAGATCTCTCTGAGTTCCAGCGTACAAAACTGTTAATTCCACAACTGAAGAAGCTCTAGACATCTCAGAAACCACAATATTTACTAAAAGCTTTAAAGTTAAAACTAAGACCATCTACATGTATGCCACTCCATGACGACTGCAGAACTGCAACAAAGATTTTTTTTACAACGGCCTCTCCAAGAAAAATTCAGTATTAAGAGCATACATTTGTTTTAAGAAACCTCTTGACTACAAGACCCAAAGCAAATAGAATATTATGTATTAAAAAAAAGAGTTTATGCTAATATTAACTAAACTTAAAACTTAGCTAGAAACACAGTAAACTTAAAAGAAAATAGATATATTTATATATACAAATTTTGCCTTTAAAATACTGCCTTTTCTTGCTGCATTGATTCTTTATTTCACAATTGCGCACACAGCTACTTTATGTTTTAGCTCTAAAGTAAATGGCCCTTTAAGTACACAAGGAGTGAAATACATTTTCTTTCCTGTCATCCAGGACATTCGATTTGAAGTTATTTTGAAAATTGTTCCTGGTTAAGTCTTGAATGTAATATATAATAAAAATACTAAGGAATTTGAAAATCAAAAGTAATCAGTCAACTTTTTAGGTACAACGTTTCCAAAAACTGACTAAAGAGAAAACCAAATGTATTCTGTAAGAACTGATCATAATTTAAAGAAGATAATTTCAATTACTATTTTAATTACAATGGAAAAAGAAATTTATTTTTTAATTTACACCATTGGTGTGAATGGTATCAGTTCTGTATTTCACATATAGAAGAAACAGTTACTCTGTTTTTGTTCCTCTGTTTTCTATTTTTCCACACAGCACTACCTAGTTTCAAGATAAAAAATTCCAGGTGTCAAAAAAACATAGACTATGCTACCAGCAATTTCTTATACGAAGAATTATAAATTAAAAGAAGCAAATCAGGACCAAAACAAGACTGCTGGATTACAAGACAGGTTTAAATTCAGTATACATACAGTTTTATCTGTCACCATCGTGTGATTTCCTGCACTCTCCTTCTTATCTTTTAATCCCTTAGGGGGAAGAAAAAAAAAAGAAACACAGAAAAATGGATAAATAAATTTGCCAAAACTACCTCTTCCATGACTACACTCACTCATTAGATTGAAGGGAAAATTACCTCTTGTTTCTCAGGTGAGAGAGGCTCTGGATGAACAAATCCTGTGTAGGAAATCTGCAAGATATAAGAAAGGTTAAGCATTTATAGACACTTTATAGGCACTTTAACATTTATAGGCATTACCAGAACAGATTCCAGTAAACTTGATTATTCTTTGAACAGCTGTATTAGAGAGCTTTCATTTTTCTAAATCAAACAATTGTCCATTTATACAGGGAGTCTTGAATACTTAATGTTTTGTAATTTGAGAGTTACATTTCCTCCCCACAAATAACAGGTATCTATTTTTGGAAACCAGACATGATAGCAGTGAAGTTAATTTTGTTTTCAAAAGATGAATCAGTTGCGTATCCCCATTACTAGACAAAGTCTACACAAACAGATACAGGATTTTGAGATTTCTGCCTTAATCTATGCAACAGTAAGCCCCTAGATGAGTGAGTGCCTATTAGAGATTCAGATTTTGCCAACTCTCCCGAATCATAGTGACTCAACATCTAGGGAAATTGCTATGCCACAAGAAAAAAGCTGAACAATCTAGAGAAGAAATTTCTGTGAAATTTCAGAAATTACGATCAGAGAAGAATATATTAAGAATTCCGTAGACTTTCCAGAGGAATTGGACAAAAACTTAAAAACTTTTAAAACCTTAAAGACTTTCACAAGCATGTTTAGTTAGGATGTCCAAGTTCATGTTACACAGCTAAACCCACAAGATCTCTTCTACAAAACCAAGTAAAAGTAGAACTGACATTTCTCACATTATTAAACATAAAAAGCGTGCAGTATACAGTTTTTTCCTTCTTTTTAAAAACCATTCAAGCCATTTTCACACATCAAAGGAATAAGAGGCGTGCAAGCAGATTATTAAAAGTTGTATTTAGGCATTAGTCTTTCATCTTAATAAAAAAACCCAAACAACCAAAAATACCAAAAAGTAACCCACAACACTAAGGTTCAATAGTTATGAGACATTTCCCAGTATTTTTTATGCATAATCTTTTGTCTAAATGAGGAACGGCTGAACACAGATGAAACACTCCATAATTTGCCTTCAATTCTTAAGTATACCATTAAAGAAAGACAGCATATTATACTGGTATTGTCATCAGCCTGCTGATATACAGCTGGTGTAGAGCTGATGTCTGCACATTACTTCCCTATGCTAATTCTGCATTGTCTTCTTGCTTTTACTTGATTTGTTTCAAACATGTTCTAGAACTCCTATTCTATCAGTGCTTAAAGTAATTCATTTTTCAACACTCATTTCCATTATTCTAAATTAACATTACTTCAGTAATAAATGCCAGTTCTTTATTGATTCAAGTTCAGTGGGATCTTTACTCTGCTGCCACTTCTACTCAACTAGCAGAAACCTCCTGTAAATGAAACAAATTCAGAATACAAAACCACAAACAAAAAGAAGCATTGAACTTTACGGTGATTTGGTTGGGGTTTTCTCACCACTGTGAGCAAAACGTTGAACAGCAAGCCAGAAGTGAAGCAAAATTAAGAAATCATCATCACAGCTTGGTTGTCATAAACAGATAAGAAGTACCTCCCAACCTACAGTGATACTAACATAGAATGCTAATAGATATGACAGGAATTACCACCTTCTCTATATATTGTATAAGACAACAGAACAAACTCTGAGGTTTCTACCCATACCCGAGGCCTGAAGAGCTCAGAGCAGTTTTGAAAGATGAGGGAAGTAGTGGCATAGTATCCTGACCAACCCGGACGCTCTTCAGCCGTAGTCCCAAAATAGTTATCTGCTTGTTCATCCTGACAAACAGAGTACAACTTAGGTTAGCATCAAGTATTTCAAATGGTTTATCTCACTAGACAGCTGCAAGACCTGGAGAGCGCCACAGTTTCACTCTGCACACACTCTTGAATCAAATTTAGTAGAACAAAGGCATCAAAACCACACAAGACTATAAAAATGATGGTATACAGGCTTTGAGTAAGAATTAAAAAGTGGAGGTGCAGCAGAAAATAGAAACTTCAGTCTACACAAACAAACGCTGTACTATTAAATTAAAGAGTGAAGACTCAGTCCTGTGTTAGGTTAGTAGCTGCAACGGTCATAATTAGTAATTTAAGTAAACATGGAAAAATATTAACCATAGAAAGCACAATTATGTTCTACCACATTTGATAGAAACACTATACATTTTGTACAAACTGCTAATGCTTGCAATGTGCATCCATAAGGAACAAAATTTAGACATAACATGTAAATATTCCATTTTTTCTATCCACTGTCATTAAGCATTACTGCAAACATTTTCAACTACCATAAACTCTCACACTTCATTTCAGAGTCAATGCACTTACTTAAGCTCCCGGGTTTAAAACAATTTTGACAAACACTTCCATCTGACCCAAAACAAGTCGGCAATTGCAGCAAGCTGTTGAACATTTCAATTCTATTGCAGAAATTTTTTCTCTTCCAATGGAAGAATGTGTCTGTCAGGCTTAAATTACCACGTGGATGCAAGGGAGACAACTCTAATCCCCTCCTCCCAAGATCTGCTTACCCCTAAAAATCATAGCCTATGTTTTTCCACAGAATTCTTACCCCAAAGTTGAAGACTTCATTGTAGCAGTCAGAGTATCTTAAGTACCAAGTAACGTTGAAAATTTGGGAGGGCTCACAAGCTTTTTCATCCCCCTCAACTGAAAAAAAACAAAACAAACAAAAAAAAAAATCAAACATGAGATATGTAAGACACCATCTGCCTTCCAGGCTTTTCCTCCCATTCTGTGCAAAATCATCATAATTAAATTTTAAACATGAAACTGAAGGCAAAACAAGAGAAAAATATTTTCCTCGAGTAATTCATTACTGTTCAGTGAAAGAAAGAAGCATGTGAACAGAATTCCATTATAACATTATACAATTCTATTAAAGAGCTGAAGATCATCTGGGAACTTTCTGTTCTGAAGACAATCAAGGATGTTTCAGCAACTGCAAATACCAAACGAGGAGAAACAGCAGTGACTCCAATACACAAAAAGGGCCTCCCTTTCAGAGATAAGGGCACATGTAACAGGCAGAGAAAGCTAGGAACAGGATAATACTAAGCAATTTCTACATGTAATTTAAATATACCAATACCATCACCAAGAAAATGAAGGTAAGATTTTGCCAGTCAACACCCACCCTCCCAAAAGACAAACAAGATATCTACACATTAGCCCATGCCGTCAAAGCTGCAATGCTACCTAAAACAGCAGTAAGACAACTTTCCACCTTGATTTACCAAAGAACAATATGCATGAAGAGTGAAACACAAAACTTTCCCCCTAGACAGGAAAGGTTGTGTGGGTTTTTGTGTTTCAAATCTCATTCTTAAACTAAAGCCCAATGAAGAGAATTTGACATCAAGAAGGCAAGCTCAAGCCTTAAATAAAATGAGCGGTGACTAGTCAGAGTCTTAGAAGAGCCATTTAGATGATTACATTTGCATTTCTCCAGTCAACAAATGGCAAAACTCTTCTGAGTTAACAGAATACTTGCAGTGGCTAAAAAGTTCCCACAACTTTACAGGAAACATTCATGTCAGAGGAGGCATCCACAACTTTCTTACATGTACACTTTTAAGGAATGTTTCCATACTGACTGCTGCAGGTAGAAAAAGCAATTAGAAGGAAAACCTTGCCACAGGGTACTAATTGACTAATCCCACTTTACACTTCGTGACTACTAAAGCACGTATACATACAGCTAAAAGCTCAACAACTGCGTTGAGTTTCTAACACCAAAAATTTAAGCAAAATCATCGAAAAAAAAGAGTTTCCTTATTATACCTTCTGGTAAGCATGAAAACTAAGCATACATGTTCCACATTGCCCTAGATGTTGCAGAGGGCACAACAAAGAAACTAAAAGGCAGCACTAGCACTGCAGTGACATGAGCAGACAGCAAATTCTTTGATGACACAAGCTCTTCTAATATAACTGACCAAATGAGGAGTATCTCAAAAAAAAGTGCTAGCAAAAAATAAGATTTAAAAATACCTGTTAAATACCTTTCTCTCTGTGAAAAATAAATAAGCAACTATATATTCAGCAGTGGCGCCCATAAAGGTAAAATATGCCACTAAGACAATTTGCAATATCTGCAAACATCAAAATTACAGAAACCTTGAAAAGGAAGTACTCCAAAAGTCAGAAAAAGCATCCATGGCATTTACTGAATTCAGCAATATGGAAATCTAAGTTCCTCAGCCTTCAAACAAAAGCCAGCAACAGTCAACTTGAATACAGTCTTTGTACTCATCTACAGAGAGCAGGACTTCTACCATGATCCTATACAAGAAACTAAATACCTTCTAGAACAGCACTTCAGAAAAGTAGATAAATTCATTATTGACAGCACTACATGCCAGGAGCAGTCTTTCCAGTCAGAAGCAGAAAGCATCAGACACCAATATGCCATACAGATAAAAAAAAAACAAACCACAAAACAAACAAAACCAACAAATAAAAAAAACCACCCCGAAAATCAAGAAGAGGGGTGAAAAAAAAGAGATAAGGAGATGCAGGTGCTCACAAAAACCATGAACAACCCATGAGCAATCATGCTTGGCAAGCAGGGTCATATTGTCCACACAAACACCACACAGCAGACGGAACAGGCAACAGACAGGAAACAAAAGGAGACCAGTTTCCACACAGATGTGGGCAGAAAAGTAAAAAACACATAAAGTTGAAGCTTCCCACTATCAGATGCAGTTTAAGTTTCATCTAGGCTGAGAAAATGAGTAAGTTCCCAGCCTTTGTTCCCTCCTCTTTCAGTGATTCATTTTCCAAATTCATGTAAATCTTTTAATCACACTGGTATGTAAAACAGGTGTCTTCACTAAAGAATTTTAAGACTTAATGCCTGCTTAAAGGTTGACAATACAGTGTAATTCAATTCCACATCAGGAGCCAGAGGGTCGAATTCTTGCTGACAGATCTGCCTTACAACAAATAACTGAAAGAAGGAACTAAGGCATGGAAAAAAAGTTATCTCAGCACAAGTAGATTTACCACACACTTCACTTCAGAGACCCGTATCTTAGATGTCATGTCATTATGAGTACACCATTTCTATTAAACTTTAGACAAGAAAGTCTAAAACCTACCAAGGCACCAAAATGCTCTTTCAACCCCCCCTGCTCTTCCCAAGCAGCAGATTTCTAATTATGAACTTGCAGCTGTACACTTGCAATTGTCTCACTGTGAGATACAAACCTCAGTGTCTCAGCTACACTTGCCAAGCGGGAAAGCCCTAACCCTGAAGTGATGGACCTTCACTAATAACCACTCAGATACTACTCTCCTATTTCAGATTCCTGTGGGATCAAGAGAGGCACTTCAACAAACTCTCCTTGAAACACTGTCCCAAGAAGGGCATGTATTCGAAATTAAACCTGAAAAACAACAAGGTAAGTACAGACACCAGACAGAGACTAAACAGCTTTCCCTCATGGTAAAAACTGGTGCAAACAACCACTTAAAGTGTTCAAAGTGCACGGCGAAGATTTCAAACCTTTCTAAATCAGCTGATCACTTCTATAATATCTTATAGCCATCTAGATGCTGTCCTCATCTTCACAGATAAGAGGGTATTCCACAGAAACTTTCCTCGGAGCAGTAACCTACATAACATCTAGACCTGGCCACATCAGCAAAGAGCAATACACAGAACAGATGGGAAGGCTGCCAACGTTTGCTCAGTAGAGCACTCACACACTAGGATCAGGAGGAAAAACACCTCTCAGGAGAGCTCTGCTACAGTGTGCAACATTTCCTTACCACTCTCAGAAGCACTCAGCTAAAAAGGAACAAGGCTTCAAAAAACACTGCCTTCTGTATTCGCATCAGTATATAAACAGCCCCTGTCCAGCTGGCACCAGATCTCCCAGAAAGGGGAATTTAACAAATCTTAGATAGGAAAAGCACACCTCACTGTAGAGTGCAGCACATCTCTCACCTGATTACCCACTATCTGAAACAAAGTGGTGCTCCCATTGCCCATCTTGCCCTCTCCACAGAGAGCATGAATATAGCCATTCATTTCTGCTACAACCTAAACAGATCACAACTGGGAAACTCCAAGGCTTTTAACAGACTTAACCATATCAGAGCTGTGGCTTTCGTGCAGTGCTAGATTAGCTGTTGCTGCAGCCAGTGCAGTTAAACATTTCACAATGTTTTGAGTTCCAAATGTTAAAAATAGGCAGGGTGTCAAAAAGCGGAGAGAGCAGGTTAATCCCTTGTAACTACTTACACCTCAGGAAAATGGTGGTGTTGCTGAAGAGAATCTTCCCAAAGCTAAACTTCTTCTCCTGCAAAGGCACAAAAAAGGAGGAGATGTTAGTAGGCTTTTATTTAATGAAGGTCTTTAAGGTGCACTTAGGGCTTCCGTACGTTTATCAGTTTAACAAATTAGCATAATTGACAAGAATCCCCAATTAGAAGGACAGTTAATGAAGTAATTCCCCTCTTGGTTTGGCCCCATACTGAAGCCTCTCCCTTGCTTCTAGCCCCACGTTGTTTATGTCTAAACACATGGGAAAGTGAAATGTCCTTGGTTCACTTAAGAAGCAAGATTATAATAGGATTCCAGGAATGTGTTTGTCTAACCTAACAGGGTAGGAGAAGTACTGAAGTTAGCTAAGAAACTATATAACTATACAACAATAGTCTACAGAACTACTAATAGATGAAAGATATATAAAATGCAAAAACCTTTTGGCATCAGGCTTAATGTCACTGAGCTTAAGTAAACAAAATCTTCCATTCTGAGTTTTAAGTCAATACAGTAATGAAAGCACATGTCAAATCTGGAGCCAGACTTACTGGACTTTCCAGTCATGCTTTACCACCCTTCAACATACTCTCAAGAGTGGTTTGAGAGGCTTGGGGCTTTTTGATATGCAAACGGAATCAATTTCACGTTGACATTTACTGAAATGATAACCATTTTCTTGCCGATGAGATGGTCTGGACTATCCAACAAAAAAAAAAAAATCTGCTCTAAAAACCAACAGGAGCATCGACTGTAATCCTTCAGTTTTGTTCCTGAGGCTCAAAAGCCTCACAGAAAGCGCATATTACTCTCATCGCCTGATAAAGTCCGACCGAATTTGAGTTAGAACAGCTTTCCTGCACGCATATTCAAGCACGCAGGGTTTATCAGAAGTGCCGAAATCCCTTCACCTTCCCTAAGGCCCACACCTCTGTCGGTGCAGCGCTGCAGCAGCCCGGCTTCCCCGAGGCCAGGCCACGGCGCTGCCCGACGGTGCGGTCCGCCAGCCCGGCCGCACGGGGGACGGGGGGCGGCCTCCCCCGC
>VZTF01008193.1:1432185-1449743 GCA_013397755.1 Cnemophilus loriae | reverse complement strand
CGCGGCCGGAGCGGGGACGGAGGAGGCGACGCCGCGCCGAGCGCGTTCCCTTTATTCCCGGCGGGATAACCGCCGCTATTAGGTGTGCATGCGGACCACAGAGGGATTTTCGGTGCCAAGGCTGGCTGTAGCTCTGGGGATGTTTTTTTTCCCGTTTAAATTTCGGGTTTTATTTTCGGCGAAATCGAGTGTTTGGCTGATCTTAAAAAAAAAAAAAAAAAAAAAAANGAAAAAGAAAGAAAGAAAATTAGAAAGAAGGCGACTTAATTGCATACGTGCAAAGATGGGCACGAGTTCGCATTTGTGTATTCATTGCTGCTACGTGCCGTCTAGATTGTAGTACGTAAATCTAATAGGTGTTATGCACACAGGAGCACACGGAGTGCACCCCATGTACATAGCACAGAGATTGGAATCCAGCTTTAACTCAAAGGTAATGCTAGATGTATTTGTGCCTCTGTTTTTCCTGTACGAGTGTAACCACTGAACAATACTCTGTCTGTGGTATGTGATTTCTGCACATCTGTATCTTCAGCAGACCTCTGTTGACTCATATCTTAACATCCCAACATGCTAAACCCAACAATTTTTGTAAAAAATAATCTTTTTTGTAATGCTTAGCCTTCCCTAAAAGGCATATTTCTCTTCTCTGCACACATAAAAGGAATGTGACTCAAATTTTATTTCCCTAGGCCTGAAATAAGCAAGATCTGGTATTTGGCTGGAAGACCAATTTCTTATATGGACCAGGTAATTTTCCTGACCTTGTAGAAGCTCTTGGAAATCTCCTCAGTGGGGTGAAGTACTTACTTATATTCTTAAAGGGTCACTGACTTTCCTGTTTTGATGCAAACCCAGTTAATTCAGTGGAAGGTTTTGAATAGCTTTAGATTGAGTTCCAAGGTGCTACTTTTAGTCAGGAAAAAGTACCAAACCACACCATACACTTTTTTCCCCCGCTACGTACACTCTTTTAAACTTTTTAATATGCAACATGGAATTTATGGTAGTGGAACAAAAGAAATTCACAGATGGTAAACAGAGATGTCATACAGGAGCTTCCTATAGCCTCACTATTTTTGAAAAACATCTTCCTTTTGAATTAATAATTCTGTGTTTTGAATATATGGGATTCTATGCATAAATGTGTGTATTTTTTAGGCCTGTCATATTTATAGCATCTGCCTGTGTTTCTATGCTATTTTTCTTTCTGACACACAAAATTAGACACACATAAATACTTTTTTATTCATAACAGAGAAAGATATTTTAAGTAACCTTGTCAGCTAGGCTGAGCTTAACTCTTTCATGAAACTGTTTTGGAGAAGTTGAAATTTCGTAAGTCTGAAATCATATTAAAAGCCATCATGTTAAAGTCAACATTGTAGATATATTTCAGTTTAATTTTTCTGGTCCTATACTAGTGAGATATTAAAAAACATATTAAGTAGGAAGTCTGATTTAATAGAATCTTACTTCCAAGTTGTTAGCCTGCTAGATGGTTTTAGTAGCATGTGTGAGATTTGATTAGTTATTAGTGTAGAATTATTATGCTGTTGTTCCATTCATTCTTATTCTTAGTCCAAAAGTATTTCTGACAGTGGGAAGTTATATCTTAATATTTGAACTAGAACTGTCATTTTAAACCAAAGCGGGAAAACATCAAACAGTAAATGCTTTTAAATTTGTGAGAAATATTTTTTTTTATTATAGTGTTGCCTCTTGCTGATTTATCTTTCATCTACCTTTCATTAAAATGGGAAATCCTGAACTCCTTTAAACTGAAATACTCAGGAGGAAAGATGGAAATAATTCATATAATCCTCATATGGAATACAAGTAGATGGACCTGAGTGAGGATGGAGCAAGAGTAAAGATAGTTCAACAAAAGCATATGAAGCATACATGCATTATATGTACAACACCTTGTAAGTGTACAGATCTACCCTCTTCCTATAGTACTTCAATTTATAACAATGGCAGGAACAGTTGATCTAGCATGTGGAATCAGACGTGGGAAAACAGGCATTTGGACGTTCCAAAGTTGTTGAATGAAATATATTGGAACAGAAGGATAGACGCTCTTTATGAAAAACAAAAAAAGTGTTGAAATAATTTCATGTTAATGCACTAAAACGTGTTAAGGAGTGAAGACTGTTAACAATAGTGCAATAAAAATGTTAAAATTGAGGGTGAAGATGAGATAGTGTCCACTTGAATGAAAATCATTGAGCAAAGGGTAGGAAAAATACTTAATAGGGATGAATTATGAATCCTCTGGTACAGACTGGAGCTGGAAAATAATGCCTACAAATACGGGGAGGGGGGGAAGCTGAAGCTGAGATTGTGTGATCATGCAGATTTGTGTGATTTCTTATGAGCAAGCATCAGCACAAAGTTCAGCCAAGGCTGCTGGGGTTGATATGAATTTGAACATGATAGAGAATAGCTTCTTTTATGGAACAGATACTGAGCAAGCAAGAGAGAAGGATAATTTAGATGAAATTTTAGTAAATGATAGGATCTGCAGGAAAAACTAATGATAGAAAATAATCCTAAATATGATGGTTTAGAGCTTTTCTACTTCATGTGAAGTTTCAAGACAGAAGAACGTGAAGGATCTGTGATTTCAGTCCAGTGTTTCAGAAAGGCAAACTCAGAAATGAAAAATTTTAGTAGAGTACTGGAAGACAAATTCAGATAAGACAGATGCTACTTTATTTTAAAAAGCAAATATTATTGAAGTTTTACAGTGGAGGAGAAGGAAAGGAACAAAATAGCCCACCTAAACTGAAATGAAAAAGAATTCCCTAAAGATAAAAGCCTTAAGAAAGTTATTAAGAGTAAGCACAAAACCTAAAGAGAATGGAGAAGAGATATTGATTAGCAAGAAGAAATCTGCATCAGTAATTAGAAGGCTTAAAACCAAACTGGTAATGGTCAGAAACCTTGTTACACCAAAACTTGCACATAAACCTGAAATAGAGTAAAAACTTCTTAAGCAATGTAAATAAAATGAGAACTTAAGAAGTGGGATGGTTATTAAAGGATGGGGTGGGCATTAAGAATAAAGTAGGCCCAGATTAAACAGGTACCAGAAAAATTGCCTCTGTTTCTGGTAAGAATATATGTAAATTTTGATATATAGTGAAAATAGGAATAGGGTAAGAGAAATCACATCCTCAGTGTATCATGGCACAAGCATTTGGTCCCGGAATTTTATATCTTAAAATAATGGAAGGATCAGCTCCTTTGTAAAACACTTAGGACTGATTTAAGGGTATAAGGTAAGTGAGTCTGGACAGAATTTTTAGAGGTCTTTCTGAGAAACAGATGTGTTAAGATACATGTATGTGTAAATATATATATATATATACACACTATGTAAATATTTACAATTTTAGTCTTATTGTCTATATTTTAACGTGTCAGTATTCTAAATTTAATTCATGTGCATCTATAGATTGTTTTCTTTTGGCCTAGGCTGATAGAAATGTTGTGAAATTGAATAATGCATTCTACAAACTCATGAATTAAAACTTTTGCTATAAACTGGGAAGATCCAAATCTGTTAAAAATTCCAGAAATTTAAAGCTAGTAGTCAATCAGAAAAGGATTATAGGTTGATATTATAAATGAAGTATTTATATAAAGGGAAAAGAGAAATGTGATTCTATGGTGTATTGGGCAGGATGTCCTAATAGGTAGGAAGGCATTATTATTATTGTAAAGGATGTGGTTTTTCATGATTTCCTGGTGTATTATGCATGGTTCTAGTCATACATTCAAAGAAGATACTAAAATGAAGTCTGAAGATCGGGAAGAAACTATGGTAATTAGGGCATGGAAAATGTGTCTACAGAAGAGAGATTTAAAAAAAAAAGGAATACACAGCCAAATAGATATTGAAAGGACATATGAGTCCTTACAAATGCATTTTTAGTTAAATGCTAAAAAAAGCCAAAACAGAATGTATTTGAACTGCAGAGTGATTTTGGCATGCCATCAAATGCTTATATATTGATTATGAAACCTAGGAAAAGGAAGAAGTTTACTGGCTGTCTGAGACTGGAAAGGTCTTCCAAATAGGTAATCAGGTCAACAAAGTTTTTTAAAACAGAACTTGAAAATAAAAAGAATGTGTAATTGAATGGGACAGTTCCTGTTAGAAAAGGGACATTTGTGGCAAGTTGGAGAGGGCTTTTTGAAGGAGTCGAAATATGTTTTTTCTACACTTCTACTGTATCTCTTCTCTGCCTCAGGGCTTACTGCAGGCTCTCAGGTCAGGTAGGATGTTTTCTCCCTTTATTGTATAATTTAGATTCTGAGTTATGTTAATTTCTTTCTTTCTTTTGTTCTGCTTTGTATAGTGGGACATGTTGTAACTCCTAGAACATTCTGCAAAGAATTTCTAACGTATTTCCTCCTATTGAGGGGGTCTCCACAGACCATTGGCAGTGCTCTTTTTTCTCTTCTTCCTCCCTTTTTTCTTTTTCCCCAAAGAAGATTTGAGGTTTGACTTTTGGTCTTCACTGCAAATTAAAGGGTTTGAGTCAGTGGGTAGTACCATCTAGACTAAAAGTTCTGCAGATCTCTCTCCTTTTTTTTAAAAAATGAAATATTTATTATATTGTAACTCTCGACTGTGAGGATGTAGAAATGTAGATAGTCTCCTTCAGCAATATGCTTCTGTTACTGCTTATGAAAATCAAATTCAACTCAGTTCAATTATCTCAAAAATACTAGCTAAATTTTCAGCATTTTCAATAGGACATGGCATGGATTAAGTGACATACTGCAAAAAATCTCTCTGAAATTTCATAAACTGTTCTGTCATTATACATTAGTGCTGACTTTTCATTTCTCTTATCTCCTTGCTATACTTAGGATTATCAAATAATTAAAATTATTTCATGTCAAATATGTCTAATGTAAGGTATCTAAATCTATCCATAATAACTGAAATAAAAGGATTCTGATTTCTTCTGGATCTGAACACTTCCTCTGGGATAACTTCTTAGTTTTTCTGGTGGAAGTTGTAGAGTAGGAAAAGAGGTTTATTAATATCCTTACATGCAGAGGTAACGTTAAGATACAAATCTATTTGGCTATTCTTTTCTTTCTGCTTTAATTTTCTTACACTAAGCAAAACAGATTTAACAGGAGAAACTCAGAGAATTACCAGGTGTTTTCTGCCTTAATGGTTAAAACACTGAATAGAAGGAACAGGCTTAATATTTCTACACCGCATTAGTTAGCAGAAATTTGGATATGATCAGTATGCTATCCCTCAAACACAGAGACTGACCTGTCTCATCCTTGTTCACTTTGGGGAAGTTAAGCATCCCATGAGAATTTCTAATGAACTGCTCCTCACAAGCGACAAAAGCAGGGGAAGTCAGAAACTAAAAATCAGGGATTATGTATAAATTAGACTTCCAAGTGGTTCAGTAGTAACAGCACTAATGTAATTCCTAATGTCTTCGAAAAAGATTGCTGCAAGAAATATAGCAAGGAATGTTGATCCTTGAGGCACATGAATGTACCCGGCAAGAACTTTGGCGGTCTTAATACTTTCTGAATACTGGATCTAGGCTCTGTAAATTATAGGTAAGAATATATACGTATGTATGTGTGTATGTCTATGTATGTATATAAACATATAAATATATATATATATACACATATTTGCAAACTTCACCCTGCATAACTATTAGTGGATACAGGTGCTTAGCTTTATGTTTTGCCATTGAAATAATTTTTTTGGAACCTACTTGAACACACAGTAATTAATACAATAAAAAGATAAATCCTCAATCTGACTTCTTCAAGAAAACAAAGCTACTCCTATGCATTTCTACATTGTATGTTCAAATGCATATTTACAAAATACAAGCATAATACATATGTCAGTTTCACATATTTATGTACATACTTTCACAGGCTGCTTCTTAATGAGACTGCTTTGTCTTTAGTTAAAACAAATGTGAAAGTTTATTTACAAAGTGATAATCAAAAATTAATCTATTAATCAATTCTTTTACGATTCTGTCCAAGTGAGGAATATTTTTTTTTTGTTTTGAATTTTTAAATAAGTAGGTTGGCTTCAGTAAAAGTGCAAAAGCCTCAGAATGAACTGAACTTGCATGTTTTGGCTACTTGGCGTGACCTGAATTTCATACTACTGGTGGCTCCTCCAGGTCTTCCTAGAGGGGCGTTTTCATCAGTTTCTGCCACTAGGTGTCCCTATACGTGTGCAGGAAAATCATGATGGAAACATTACCTGAGGGAGGAGAAGAGGAGAAATTGAGTGGGAGGAGTAGAAAAGATGATAGTAAACTTCCTTCATGATTTTGAGTTCTGTTTGACAACTATCTTGCATATTACTGAAGAGAAAATATGAATAGATTCATGACTGTGCAGTTATATTTCAAAACAAACTTTTTTAAAAAGAAAAATGGATAAAAATGTGCTCTTAGATACTATGTGGTCTTTTTGATGTTACATAATCTTTTTGATATTATGTATTTATATACATATATGTAAAAATTGGAAAAAGTCTTCTAAAAACATTTCAGTTTGTTTTATGTTTGGTAAAATTATTATAATTTTAAAATTATTCATATTATTTGGTATAAAAACATGGATTTTCACATAGTAAACACTATTAATTATATATGTCAAAGAGTGATGAAGAAACGTGTACTGTGATTAGCTTCTCTAGGACATCTTGATAAATGGGATGTTTCAAGAATTAAGAGCCTTTGATGGATTGTATAGCCCTCTAACCTTTACTATTAATGTTTAAATAGATCTCTAGTAATGGAAAATAATGTGGTTTAGACCACAATTCTTTTCATAATCAAGTGGCTGTTAAATGTTATGCAAACATTCCTCTAGTGAGACAGTTGTTTAATCAAAGTCAGCAGCCATTATGACATGAAAGCTTTTAAAATTATTATTATTTTTGCCTGATAATAATAACAACAATAAAAGTAAAAATTAAAGACATGTTTTCTTTCAGTTATAATAAATAGGATTCTTGAACAGACACCTCGGAGTATTAAATAATCATTTTCTCTGGCATCAAAAGGCTGCATGTACAATCAGAGCAGGATTATACTGATACTGTCCAGAAAACAGAGTTGTTGAGTAGTGTGTTCTCTTTTTCAAAATACAGACCTTTACTTAAAAGACAAGCAAGCAAACAAACAAGTTTTCATCCTTCTCAATACCATTCAAAACATGACTAGAGAAATCTACTTTCCTGAACTTGTGATTCTGAGTTTACTTCTTTTGAACTTGTAGAAAACAATAGCTCTTTTTCAGACATGTCTGTTAAACATTTTACTTCTGGACTTCTGTATAACACGTAGTCTAAGGATTTGGAATTAGGGAAAGAGGTTTTATTTTAGAGATATTTACTATCAGCATAATTTTGTTGGAATGTCTCTGCTGGTTTTAAGGGAGTCACGGTCTTGGTTTAAAATTTGAGCCCATAATCTTCCAACACAAGAGTGAGAGAGTTGCAAGTCCCCTGCACTGAAAACTTATGCATTGATGAATACATTAATGGATCATACCTTATTATTCTTCTTTAGCCTTATGTACTTCAACACCGATGTGATAATCTGGTATTTGGTTTTGATTTCCACTTGTCTATTTTAAATTAAGTAAAACTTAAGTGTATCTCCTCAGTTGAAAAGACTGAGTTTTGACAGACCAAAAAAGCTATGAGACAAATTTATTAAAAAAAATGAAAATCTATCTTTAAAGATACTGTGGTGGGTTCCCAGAGTCTTCGTACCACAGACTAGGATTAGGCTTCTTTGAGTATCTATTGCTAACAACTTTTTTACTGTAGGCAATAGAAGGAGAAGAACTGATGCTTTATCATTCAATACAAAGAAATAGAACATGAGATTTGCAGGCAAGGGATATTAAACATTATTGTAGACAAGCGGAAAACATAAATAAGAATCTGTGTTTTATAATCAGTAAAATAACTGAGTAATACAAGTGCTTTATTGGTTTACCAGTGAAGCTCTGAGTTAAAGTGAAAAATGGTAGTGATATGTCATAAAACTTCTATATTATGCATACTCCCTATATAAAGCATAAAGATATCTTGCAAGACACTAAATTCATTATATTGAATAAAAACAAAGTCATGATAACGATACGATACACCTTAGTTAAGAATATCAAAATGCCCTGCAAGCGTTGTTTATATCATGCAAACTATACAAGTTATAATGCACCAAGAACCTTCTCACACCCTCTGGTAAAGAGCAGTATAGAGTAAGAATCTTCAGAGGAAGAATTCTGAAGAGCAGTTTATCTCTGCATAGAGGTGAAAGCCATGTCTTAATGTAATTTCAGCTCTAGATTTCTATACATATCTCTGTGGAACATAAACATCCTACAAAGCTGAAGTAGAAAACCACATGGGATTTTACTATGTTTATTGCTCTTATGGTGGTACCCAGTAGTTGCAAATGGCATTCTCCACTAGATATATCTGGTGAAGTAGTATCAATCCGTAGCGCTGTTCTGTAACCTGTGACCTAGAGAAAATAATATGGAGCGAGAGTGCCAGTCTTATTGACATCCGGTGGTAACTGAATAGCGGGAAATTACTTAACTGTACTTGGCTACCTGTAAATTTGAAGCCACGGTAGAAAAAGCAGATGAAAGAGAGGTGAAAGGGAATATTATCCCCAGTCTTCATTTCAGGAATGGAAGGAAAATGAGATCAGTTAACTGAAATGTTGCATATGGAATATCAAATACCTTATTAAATTAATTCATTCTCGGAGCTCCCTTTCCAGTATCTCACCCAGAAAATGAATCTGACTCCTAATATAGTAAAATGTTGGAAATATTTGATGTCCTTTTATGCCTTACTTCAGTCTTTTTTTTTTTTTTTTAATGCAAATTTATTGCTGAAAATTGCGGCAACAGAGAATTTTAATAAATAAGAGTATCAGTGCCTAAATCATGAAGTCTGCCTTGCCTAGGATGAACTTTAGCATTTGAAGTCTGTATAGGTTCTGCAAGCTTCAAGATTTGTTAAGAAGCTGTCTACATTTACAAAATGTTACCTACTTCTGAAATGTGTCTATGCAGTACTAAATTAAATTAAATTAAATAATTCCTTCCACTTGAACAATTTCCCTACTATCATGGGAAAAGCAAGAAATATTTTACAGAGCTTTATAAAATGAAACATACTTTTTAAAAGCAGATGAGCACCATGTTTTAAAATAGTCTTACTAGGCAACCATGCCTGGTGTCTAAATCAGGGCAAATTCATCTTAAATACTGTCCTATAGATAGTGATGTGAGATGGGCATCTCTCAAGGAGTATTTTAATTACCTGAAGTCTTCTCTAAACATATGTCCTTCTCTACTGATCGAGGGGATGTAATGCACTTAGCTTAGTGCCTGTTACCTAAAATCAAGTGGGCTTAATACATGGTGAATGGTCAGTCAATGCACAAAACCAGAGATACCTGAATATAACTGTAAAGAGACAGAAACGTATTTATGCCTTACATCATCTGTAGCCTTACTGACATAGTGGGGCTTTCTGGGAAATATAGTGCTACTAATCATGAGGTGGATATTGTGTCAAAATTCAGGCTTGCATTAGCAAATTTCTTTTAAAGACTTAATATTACAGGAAAAACCCTAAATTCTCTTTCAAAAATTATTTCATATTGTTCCTAGCAAGTGCCCATGAAAATTTCTGTACGACCAAGTTCATTTTATCTAGTTATATCTGTAATAATATGTATTTCCTGTTTGTTCTTATGTTAGATTGACATGGATGAATATATGGATTGTGGAACAGCTGTTAGGATTGATGTGATAGCAGACCTTTGTATCAGATAGGGTTTTTTGTTTATTTCCTTTTTTGCTGTTATACTTTGATTAAAATCTCATGTAGATGCCACAACAGGAAATCAATTTCCTTACTTTGTGCTTATATTTTCTTATAATAGAAATTCCTGATTATTCAACGAATTATATTTCATTAAAAGAGCTTTCTAATAATTTGTATTTTATTTTCTTTCACTACATATTCCTTTGTTCTTAATAATATTTTTAACCACCATTTTTTTCTTTGCATAAACTTAATAGAGCTCAGTGGTCAACCTTCATACCCAACACGAAATGGAATAAGTGTCTTTGTAATGCTGAAGGGAAAGTATAAAAAAAATACAGAAAAATGTTGTCATCCCTTGCCTATGAAATTTGCAGATGTGACAGGATATCCAGAACAATAACTGCATGTGATTTATCAGTACTGACTGCTGATGCCACAGTTTAATTTGCTACACTAACACCCAAAATGCTACTGTAAAACATAGATCTTTTTGTTTTGCATTCCTCCTTTTGACAAAAACTGATTTAACTGACTTTCATGTCCCATGTGTTATCTTCATTCCAAATTCCTAGCTGGAAGAATGTAGTACAATCGTGAAAAACTTTCTGACCCTTCTGGGTATGACAAATATATAATCTTTAGCCATTCAACATATGCTGCTGCTTACAGCATACTCTCTCAAATAAAGACTGTATTTTTAAATATCAAATATATTACTCATGTAGAGTAAAAAGTAATGAATTTTCTCACTTTGCAAAAAAACCCATATTATCCAAATTACATTTTCATTATTTAATACATAATTTTATTTTTCTTTTTTGCAAGTAAGAATGAGATTTGCATGCCAGAAATATACCCATAAGAAATAGCTCTGCTAATGCCGTACAATATTTCTTCATCTTTTGCACACCTGAAAAACTTATTTATTTATTGCCTTGAATACTCTTCCACTAAGGATAGAATTCTTTCAGTTGTTTTCATGAATGAAACTGTTAATTCAAGCTGCTAGTTTACAGACTGCCAAAGCTTTAAAGAATGTTTGCTTAAAGATCTGACATGTACATTAGATAAATTAGCACCTAAGAAAATGCATCACATGGTGTTTCTTGTGGTCATTGTCATTTATTACCTTTTTTTCACAGAACTTCCAGTAGAAGTTTGTTGATAGCAACAGATTCAAAAGTTAGAGCTTCAGTGAACTCATATATTAAATAATATCTTGAAATAAACTTGTGGATCAGTTCAGGGACTTGCATGCTTAAAGGGAGCTGAGGTGGACTTCAGATATCTCGGGATATAAATAAAGACAGCTCCACTCAGAAAAGCCTTCTGTGACACCTAATCTTGAAGAGGCAGGAAACCCTTCCTGTGGGAGATGAGCTGTTCTTACAGGAAAAATTCAAGTAGAGCAGATAGGTACTGGAGCATAATTTAAGGGGGCTTATCTGCTCTAGGCTGTCTCTGTACTTAATGGTAAACAGGTGTTAAAAGCCTCCTTAAGAACTGAATCATCCTCTCAAGAAAGCTATTTCTTTCAGTTGGCTATGTCCCTTTGTCCCTCAGGGAAAGTAAGTATCTAAAATAATTTGCAGGCTCATTTAGGGGCTGAAAGCTAGATGGGAAAAACTCCAGTTCAGGAATCTATTTTTGGCTATGCCAGAACTCACTAAAAATGAATAAGCATCCATGCTGCTAACCTCAGTTCTGGAAATTTAGAGAAGCAGCTTACATGAAAGTTCTGCACTATTATGTTATGCTCTTTAAAGGTTAGTAATAAAAAAATTGAGTTTGAGGTTGTGTCTGTGGGAAGTCTTTAATCATAGAGCAGAAGAATTAACAACTCTGAGGGACAAAAGATTCTGAGACGGACAAAAATTATGTTTGACTGAGTCAGTCTGCTAAAAGAAATTTTTTTCTTGACCCATATCAAAATGTTCCATGATGTGATATAATTCAGAACAAGCCTGTTTAAGAGTTAATTAGCCTTACATTGCTCCTTCACATCTCCCAAAGAAAGTACAATGCTCATGAGAAATTCACATTTGGTTGCTGAGAAATTGTATGTCTTAAAGACAGCTCTTGACTTCCAATCTCTCCATGGCTCTGCTGAGATTTTTCCCAGTGCTGTTTTTGACTTACTAACTTTTCTACAGTCAATTTCTTTTCGGAGCATGGAGAATCAGAAACCATCTCGTGTCCAATATTTAACTCTTTAGCATGAGTGACGTGCCATACTTTCATGTATTATCTATGGCCCAATATATTCCACAGAAAGATCTTGTAAGAGGTCTTTTCTTGTCATGTCCTTCAACATATATGCTCCAACCACAAAGTAATAGCCATTATGATGCATATACCAATTCAGAGAGTGAGGAATATCTCCTCTTGACAGCCTTAACATTATGACTCATTACACCTAACTTGTCCTGATCTCAACTCTTTACATCTTAACCAGATAATGGCACTTATACTAATCCTGAGGATGGTGGAAACACCTAATGTAAGCTCTATGCTTTTATCAGTTATAAAACTGATTATTGAAAAGTGATTAAAAACAGCTGGTATAAAAAGGCACTGACTTTAATAATGGCCCACAGCATATTCAGTCTAAATGCTTTAAATTAATACCAAGGAGCTTTGGCCTGGAGAATTGTAGTGCTTTTTTTGATACATACAATATTCAGAAAACTGCTGACAGGAATTTTACTTTGTTTCTTCTTGTTATTCTGTTGTTACTAGTCTGTTGATTGTGGCATTATTCTGGTTTCTTCATAAAACATCTAATAAGATTTGATTCTGTCATAAATCCTATATTTATTTTATTAAATAAAACATATTTTCTTTGCTTAAGTTAATATCTTGGGTTTTATATTTTTGGTTTTGTTTTTGTTTTACTCCAGCTCTGTGTTTCTGAGTTCCACTGCAATTTGATACTAAATTACTAGCTTTACAGGTCTTTAAAAACAGAGTATTTGGCTCATCTCTCACATATATCTCATTCGAAGGATATTCCAAGAAGAGTATACCCCTCACATCATGCTAGTTCGTTGTAAAATGTTGTGGGACTACTCCTTTCATACAGAAGTTCAGTGATAAGAAATTATGACCAAGGAACTTGATGCGTTTAACAGTCCCTTCAAATCGACAGGTTTCAAAATCGCACTTCTTACTGAGAGAAAGCACTGTGTGTAGCAGGCTAGGCTTTTACATTCTATAAAACCAATTATGGATCTAAACATTTAATAGTTTTCCTCTCTTTCATTTGGCTTTTTTCCATTTATACCAGTCAGTTAGCAATCTTTCAAATGATCCGAGCTGCCTTAACCCAGAATTCCATTCCAGGAATGCCTTTTTACTCTGAGTGTTTGTAGTATTCAGTCTGGTTGTATAGTAGTTCCACATGGCCTTTTCAAACTCTAAACAAGAGCAGGGTTACTTTTGCAGTGATATAAATTAACCAATATAAAAAGAGTTGTATGAAGTTGTGATGCTTGGCATAATGTTATGAATGTTGGACAGATCCTTCACAGACTGACAACGCTGATTGACAAGGTTATAGTTTCCTTTGGTGACTTTTTTACCAAAGATGTGAAATTACTCAATAACTGAAGGTAAATGCTTGCAGTTTAGGCTAAAAAATATGTCTTTAAAGAACACAGAGTTTGCAAGGATCTTGAAAAGGTAGTTTTGCAATCAAGAGGAAAATCCTCTTTGATTCTATTGGAATAGAGCATGCAGATATTATTTCCTTTCCTTCCACTCCACATGCCTATCTTACATTTTCAGTTGAGAAAAAGTGATCATAATTATCAGACTCTTGAATATTCTCGTGTAAATAGGAACCAGTTCCAGAGACTCTGAAGATTAATGTGAGATGAACTTCGAGATCCAGATGAATTCTGCTGTGTGGCATTATATGTTTCCAGCTGATCACTTGTTATGCAAGCTGCTCACCATTAAAATGTCAGGATTCGTAAATGCACCAGGCTATAATTGCCAAAACTTTTAACTGAATAAGACTTTAAGGTTCTTTTTCACAGCATGGAATTTGCTGCTTCTCTGGAATTAACTTTGTGATGAGGATAATTTAGATTTTTAAGATCAGACAGTTAATATGTAGCGAAAAAAATCTGAATACCTTCCAAAATACCTACGGCATAGTGAAAAATACTGAAAAATGGTATTTCCGTAATAAATTGTACTAAAGCAGGACAATTTAAATTCTTAAATGCATTTTTTTCTGGGGTATACCCTTCTATTTTATTTCAATTTTTTCTGTATTGCAGGTATGAGATAATACCAATACAAGGGGAAATACACACACTTGCCTTTCCTTCATATAACCTATGGTCACATCGTATTTCAAAGGCACTATTGAGTCTGCTCCTCTCAAAGATTTTTGGGGTCAGCCTGACCATTGAATAAGGTTCTTCTCCACTGAAATTTGATAGCTTTGTGATAAGAGAAGATGCTTGCAGCATCAGTTCAAGACGAACATCAAGAGGGTGGCTCTGTAGATGGGAGAGTGCGACTGACAGTCCTAGAGGTGTAACACTTCTATATGGATACATTTAAATGTGTGCATGCATACCTATAGGAGAGCATATAAATATGTATCTCCTATGTATGTCTCTCCTAGATTGTATCTATAAGTATAACTTTTTTGGGGGGAAGTGTCTGCCCTGCTACCCGGTAGTAATGCGTCATTCCTCACGCATCTGCCTTCTTTAAGATGTTGCACAACTACAGAGGAAAAGTGGTCAAACAGTTCCCAAGACAGGGTGGCTGCATTTGCTCTTTGCCCACAAGCAGGGTATGTGAATATAAGGGTAGTATCTCTACACTCCCCACTACTAATTCAACCCCAGAACATTAAAGAAGAACCTGCCCTTCTAGATGAGATTTTTGCACATGCTTGAAGCCTGCCATTCCCAGGATAGGGAAAAATAAATCAAGAATATGGTCAATTGGCTACCTAAACTGAAAGGTTGTGGGGTTAAAAAAGGAAAATTCATGATAAAAGACAATTTCCTTATCAACAATACTGTTGAAATCTTGCAAATTTTAATGGAAATTGAGTTAACACTGATTGAAAAGATACTGTTGAAACAAACCCTGTTTCATGTGTGTTGATCATGCTGTTAAAAATTAGTTTTTGTTTCTACCATCTTTAAACATTTTGAGTTATTTTTCTGACAAAGGGCTTGAGTCCTTGAAACCTAGGTTACCGTTTACATTAACTCAATAGCAGCCTGTTGCCACTTGTTTTGACCCTGCATTTCTATGGTACTCTTTCTGCCTACTGATGTTCCCTAGTTTTAAGTATACAGGAAGTGTAAAACAGACAACTTGCAATCCTGATATGGGGAAAGAAAAATAGAGCATCAGCAGATTTTACACACGTTTAGATGTGTCTAGTCTGCCATGCCGTCTCCTAGCATGCAATTGGAGCATTTTTCAGCCACACAAGAGTAGCTGTTTTGGAGCTTTTCCAGAAGCTCAGCTTTGAGTCAAAGAGAGAAGTCTACATTTACAAAGACCCATTCACAGCTGTCAGAAGTTAGCTGTCTGTGGGACTCAAAGTACAGCTGCAGTTTTTCCAGAATACTGACAACTTCTGTGGCAACCAGAGTCTTTCACTAGTACTGGGATTTCTGAAGCTTTATCAAAAAAATTGTCAATGCCCAATTCCATTTCTGTGGTTTTTTTTCTCTTTAATTGTTTTGTATTCCATGACTTACTGAATTATTTTTCTAAAGTTAAGAAATTATAAGATATGAACTTTTGAAATTATATGCTTATCTCCAGAGGTTTGGGGTTTTGTTTTTAAGCTTACAGAATGAACAGAAAGCATTAAAATCTGCATTTTTGTTTTTCTGAAATGTATATAATTGGTTTTTTGTAGCCTTTATGAAGAAGCAGCAGCAATATTTAAACCAAATAGGAGTTATGGGAATGTATCCTCCCAATTTTGCTACAGTCAGAAGTGTATCCTCCTCTTTTTACTTCTGTGAGGATGGTGTCTACAACTCCATTTCTCCTGCAGACACCCTTAAGTGTTCCTCATTTTCAGTTTATATTGAATATTCAGACAAACAAACATATTGTGATATAATGCTGTATAAAGTGCAAGTGCATGTCTCAGAAACACAATAACCAGAGACAAAATGTTTCAGTTATGCAACATTTTCTGAATTCTTTTTCTTATCCCCTTCTCTCTTTGTCTCCTTAAAAAGTTTGCATAATTATAGCAAGGAAATGAAAAGCAATTGTGAATAGAAACTATACTTTCTTATTTCTTCCAAGAAGTACATAGTGCACATTATATTAATATAAAGCAGTATAGGATGAACACTAACATTTTTTTGAATTGTATCACAGAATATCATCTTAAAGAATATTTCAAATATAAAAACACAGGATGAAAAACCTACAATAAAGCCAGAGATTCAATCATTGGTTTGACATGGGTCAAGAATTAAAGTCAGGATCATTTTTATGGCATGTATTTTACATCTTAAGCACCTTCAACATTCTATTTTTGCCAGTATTTTTTTTTTCCTTTTTTTTTCTCCCTATGAGTAAATCTCATTGTTCTCAAGCTTTCATTTTACATCTGAAAATTTTAGTTGTCAGTGCAAAGCGGGCTTACAAACCTAGCCAAGGAACCTTCCCCTGACTTTTTTTTTCTTTATGTTACTTGGAAATAGCTGAAAGTGTTTGCCAGTTCATCCAGGGAATCACTGTTAAAAAGAAGAAGAGGAGTAAAAAGGAGGATGACATTTTAAGAATCATGACTTCTCTTTTTTGTGTTATTGCTGACCCTGATCCACCTTTCTTGGGTGTTCTGCATCACTTCTAACTTTATTACCTTATTGAGGCTGACCATGTAGTGTAGAATTGTGAAAGACTCCTGAGGAGCTGCAGTGAAAATCTCTCTGCAATCAGGGCTGAGTGTTTCAGTCTGTCAAGCTGCCGTCCTGTGTGCAGCACAGAAACTGACTGTTGTTCAGTGGGAACATTCCTAGATATCCAGTTTCTCTGAATACATTGATTTTATCTTTAAAATCTCCTGAATGTCTGTTCTAATTTCCAGAAAAATAAATTTAAAAGGAAAAGAAAAAACAACTATATCTGTGGAAAAGGAAATGACCTGTAAATGCATGCTGTAAGCAGTTTTGATCTTAAAGAAACATTTTTATTGAGTTCCTTTTGCTTCTGGGGTAATAAGCGGATGCCACAGGCCAGTGATTTTGAATATCTCTGTGAGTCTGATGCACAAGATTTCTCTAGGAAGAGTATCTTTGGATTTGAATATGTTGCCATATTTTGAGTAGTGCTGCCTTGCTATATATAACTATGCATCAGGATGCCACTCAGTGAAAATCACTTTCCCTCTGCATTGCCATTACTTGTTCATTTATAAAGTAGGTTTGGTGGTTTGGTTAGTTTTACACTTTTACTATGGTTTTTCCTCTTCAATGTTTTTTTGAAGCCAGATCTAAATCACCATATTTAAATTGTTCACCGTTATCAAATCTCTCTAAGCATTGTAACATATATATAAATGGGAAACAACCTGCATGACGTTTAAAGAAATATTCAAAAAACACTGTTGAAAAAGGCTGTGAAAATCAGCATCCAAAGAGAATCAAATTTTTTTTTT
>VZTF01008193.1:1409175-1432161 GCA_013397755.1 Cnemophilus loriae | reverse complement strand
TTTTTTTTTTTTATTTCAAAAGGTATCTTAGTAAGTATATTTTCTTCGCATCCCTGGAAGATGGAGAGAAAATCTATGTTGACAGATGTGTTCGTAGCTCTGCCCTGTGAAGCCCAAGACAATCTTTAAACCAAATAGCACATTATTATTGTATTGCCATCATGTTGCCACAGGTTTCTAAGCAGCCTTGAGGCATTCACTTCCTAAGCCATTGGGAGCTCTTTATCTCATGAAATTTGACATGCCCATTTGTGCTAGAAAAGTACTCAAATGGAGTCACCTTTCATCATCTCAGGACTTGCAAGTCGCCAAAAGTCTAGGCTTTCAAGGGGGTTATGAAAGAGCAGGCATTTTTCATTGTTTGGATTCTGTATTCCACTTTGGCCACTGTTTATGCAATAAAAGTGAAATTCTCAGGAAAAAAAACATAAGTCTTTGCATGTTACTGCTGTTTCTCTGTGAAACCCAGGCTTGTACTCTGTTTTCTAGCACAATAATAAACTGTCACTCAGTTATGGTTAGTAGCAGAAAACTTGATGGTGGAAACATTTTTTATTAATGTCTGATTAGTACAGAGAATTTGTCGTAATATTTTAGTCCTCGAGCAATATCTCTATCAAGTTTCAGGAGTTAAATTTTATATGCATAAAGCAAAAATTCGGAGTTGAACTGTTAAAACAGCCGAGACTTTTTGGAATGGATATGTTAAGTGAGATGAGGGAGAGAATTAGAAGGATGAAAAGTGACAAAAACTCATCGGCCAATACAAAAACAATTTAATAAGTGGAGAGACACAGAACAAAGCAAAACAAATAACTCAAAGGTAATCAATCACCATCTCCTACCAGACTGATGTCCAGCCAACTTCCATGCAATGCCTGCCTTCGAAAAACTATCCCTGCTTTAGACCTTCCCTTCTTTCTACTTTTTATTGCCTAGCATGGTGTTATTTGATATTTAGTATACCTTTCATCCATTTGAGTAAGCTGTCATGGCTGTGTCCCACACCAGCCTCTTTCCCACCCCTAGCCAACTACCTGCAGGGATATAGAGAGTAAGAAACAGAGGAGTTCTTAGTGCTGTGCAGGCACTGTTCAGCAGTAGTTAAAACATAGGTGTGCTATCACCATCGTTTGGATCACTAATCTGAAATGGCACCACGTGGGCTGCTGTGAAAAAGATTAACTCCATCCCAGCCAGACTCCTTACAATACATCAAATTTTTTTAATATTGAAGTTTAACTTCTTGCACTGTTTTGGTAAAAGAGCTGTGTAGCTACTGTCAAGGACATGATTCTAGACTAGGTGTACTCTCCTGGGTTGATATTGTATGACAGTTGTTAGTTTCCTAACTCAGAATTCCACAGAACTAATTGTGGGGAAACAGTCTGGATGTTTATGTTGTAAACATTTTAAAGAAAATTAAATGTCAGGGAGAGAGAGTAAAAATCAGCTACATTGTTCAAAATCAGTTGTAAAGCAAAGTTTTAAATTATCTTCTTTTAAGTGCAAGGAGTCATAAAGAGTTTCACCAAAATTCGCATGATTTACCCAAGTGGAGGCATAATAAATACATTTAGACAATCTTAATCAAGGACTGAAATTAGAAAACATTCATCAAAACATATACTTAGAAAGTTTTGTCTTTATTTCAATATATTCTTTTGGAAACTAGAAGATGGTGACTTCCAGGAATTTATACACTGTGTTTTAGTGAGTGTGTCCCTAAACAGATGAACAAATCTGTACGAATATATTAATATCTATATATATTCACACACATTTGAGCACCACTATATCACAAAATCACAGCATGGCTGAGGTTGGCAGGAGCCTCAAAAGGTCACCTTGTCCACCTCCTGTGCTCAAGCAGGGCTATCTGGAACGGATAGTCCAAAAACATGTCCAGATGACTTTTGAATATGTCCAAGAGTGGAGATTCTACAACCTCTCTAGGAAACATACATGTGCCTATAGTATGTATCTATAATTTTGTTATAAAATTGTATCAAAGCAAAAACTGGGAACTCTGGCGAACAGCCAAACAAAAGATTATAAATTGTTTTGAAGTGTAAAATACCTGATTATCTCCACTGGATATAGTTATATACATATATTATGTCTTCATTTTTTTATGTCAGTAGGAGGTTGTTCCATCAAATGCTATTTAAATAATTTTGAGAGATAAAAAAAATATATAAAATTCAGACCATTTTTACTAATCTAGTTTTCAAGTGTCTTTACGTACTGACAAAGTCTTGTCTTTTCAGGGCTACATATAATATTGAGTGTTATCTTGACCAATCTTTTTTTTTTAACAAGTCACAAAGTCACTTTTGTACCCCTTTCTCTTTCTGAAAATAAATATTAAGAGTGATTTACACCTTTTCCTTTGTAATAATACAAGGCCTACTATTTACCATTTAATTAAAAATATTATTTATTAATTTTTCTAAGTTTATTGGTTATGATCTTGAAAAGCATTTATGAGGACATTTACTTACCCACCTACTGATCTAATTTTCAGGTCATCTGTTGTGATGTGACTAAAGACTAAAATCAATAAATGAGATTTTTCCATTGTGAAATTTATGCTGGAGGTTAGAGGTTTATTTAATCAAAATTCTTTTCAGGAATATTTTATCACAGACTATTTTTCTCGTTCCAGTTTTAGTTTTCACATGGCATTGGGAAAGATTTGATTGAGTTAGTGATGATGTTCAAATCATAGAAACATAGGCTTATAAAGTAGGTTAATTCAAAAGGGACCTTTGGAGGTCATCTCTTCCAACTCCCCACTCAAAACAAGGCCAGCTTCTAAGTATCAGATCTTATCAGTCTTTTTGTAAATGTTGCTCTTGACATGATTATCAAGGGAGTAACTAAAAGTTTATTTATATCCATGAAGGAATTTCTGTTGACTTGACTTTCAATTAGCCTGGAGTCATTGATGAAATATGTCTTCTGAGTTCCTTTGAAAATCAGCTTGTACTAGTTTTGAATGACTGAGAATTTTACATAGGTGGGGTGGGCTGAATTTGGCTGGACACCAGGTGCCAACCAGAACTGTTCTATCAATCCACCTCCTCATCAGGCCAGAGGAAGAAAAAGTATAACAAAAGGCTCATGAGTCAAGTTAGGGACGGGGAGACTTCTCTCATCGCTTACCAACACAGGCAAAAGACACTCAGTTGGGGAAAATTAATTTAATTGTTTACCAATCAAATCAGAGTAGGGTAATCAGAAAGAAAACCAAACCTTAAAATATCTTCCCTCCACCTCCCCCTTCTTACTGAGTTCAACTTCACCTTCAAATTCTCTACCTCCTCCCCAGCTGCAGCTCAAGGGGATGGAGAACAGAGGACTGCAGTTGATTCATCTCAGCTGCTCCTTCCTCCTCAATGTCTTCTCCTGCTGCATTGTGCCGTCCCACTCACGGGAAACAGTCCTTCACAAATGTCTCCAACACCTGTCCTTCCCATGAGCTGCAGTTCTCCAGGAGTATCTCCAAAGTGGCTCCTTTCCATAAGGGCCAATTTATCAGGAACAAACTGCTCCAGCATGGGTCCTCCACAGGGTCACAGGTCCCACCAGGAGCCTCGTTCACTATGGGCTTCCCACAGGATGACAGGATGATCCTCCTTCAGGCATCCACCTGCTTCAGCATGGGGTCCTTCAGAGCCTGCAGGTTCCATGGGAATTCCATGGGTTACAGAGGGACTGGTGCTTCGTCAGGGTCTTCGCCATGGTCTTCCAGGGAATCTCTGCTCCAACATCTCTCCCACCTCCTTCTTTGCTGAGTTTGGTGTCTGCAGAGTTGCTTGTCTCATATATTCTCACTCCTCTCTCTTGCTGCTGTTGCACAGCAGGTTTCTTTTCCCCATGTTATCACAGAGGTGCTACCATCGTTGCTGACTGGCTTGGTTTTGGACAGCAACAGGTCCATCTTGCAGCTGGCTGGCACTGGCTTTCTCTGAGATGGGGTAAGCTTCTGGTATCTTCCTTCCCCTTACTCTCAAAACCTTGCCATACAAGCCTCATACAATGCATAGTGTATTCTAAGTACAGTATGCAAAGGGGCTATGGGACAAGTATAGCCTGTAATGCACCACTTCTGTAAGACCCAGTTCTACCTTCTCTGGAAATACCTGTACCAGAACTGTAATTAAGTCAAATGAAAGAGGCTTTTATTTCCAGCCCTCCTCTTTCTGCACTTTGAGAAAAATGTCGTTTGTTTTAGGGTTTGTTTAGACAACAGAAAATTGCTTTTCTTGTCTCACGAAGTTCCTGCAATATTTCTCCAATTCTCCAATCTACAAGTGTGCTAATTCACTTACTGGTGACAGAGAAGAACAGACAGTTCTTAAATGTAGTTCACTTTATCCTAAAATACATTAGATAAGGTGCTAACACCCTATTTTCCAGTGAAGAGAAAACATTCCTTTTTGTATTAACTACAAATATAACCAAGGTGGACCATTTCACAAAGCCTAGAGACACTGAAGACACATAAATTTCACTGAGATAATTCTCATCCAAAGAATAAAGTCCCCATTTTCTTGTCTTTTTTCTGAAGAGTGTCAGGTTTGTGGTCAAGGACACAGCTGCATCGTAACACCTCCAGGTTCTTTGAATTCTCCATGTTGTAGCAGTGATATTGACCCTTCTCTCTCAGTCTCTTTGTCTCTTTGTTGACAATGGATTTAGTACCTCATGCTTTAGCCACATATTTTCAATTCTTATAAAAACCATTTGAAGAGTGATAGCAAGTTATTTCAGATTCTCTGTTCTTCAATGAGTTTTGAAATTTGAATGCATTATTCGTTCTTTTTTTTTTACAATGTAAAACCCTTTTCTCTGTGGTAACCAAATAAGTAAATGTTTTCCTTTGCTTGTGAACATGAAAACCTTAAGGAAATCGTTTATATTTCGGATTCTACTCTTTATTTAACTACTTTATGTGTTTATTCTTTTGTAAAGAGTATCTGTCAGGTCTGATAATATCTGATAATATCATATAATATCTATCTAATAGATACTAGTTTAATAATTTATTTTCTTTGAAAGAAGAAAACCTCAAAGTTTTTATATCCCTAGTTTTCTGCAATGCTTTATTTCCAAATGACTTTTACTTGAAAAATAACAACTTTCAACCTAATGCAAGACCCTTCTAAAATGTCTAAGATTATGTCTTTTGGCCTACTGACTTACAAAATTAGTTTGATTTGTGAGAGAAAAAAACATGATCACTATCTTAATGATGGATTCTTTCAGGGGTTACAGGCTTAAAATGAACCAGCATACTGAGTAACCTATTCGGACTAAGACAATATAAACTAACAGTATAGTTAGCAATTTGTAAAAAATAACATAATAGAAATTAATAGTAACTGTTTTATAAATAAATAGTAAAATTCAAACACTGAACAGTTGTTATTCCATTCTTCAGCCTTAGTAGTATTTTACTTGGTTCTACTGCTCTGAAAGTGTTTCAGAGCACACGTATGTAGGAAGGTAAAATGCCTACCATATTTGTCAGCATTTGGCCTTATATTTAAAGTGTGTCCTCAGATTTATTTTAACATGTATATATAGAATGTGTTGTATATGGTTTGCCAATGTCATTTGCCTTAGTGTGTCTTATCTTAACACAATATTGCACAGTTTGTTTATTTCAGGAACACTGTAAAATATCTAGGCTGTCTTTTCATTTAATTCTGAAATCCTTATATAACATCATTCTGATCTACCTTCCTGATCACACCATTTGGTATGTCAGTAGCACTTTTATTATTCTAAAGCTGTGTTAGTAAGGAACATCCTACAACAAATTTAGCATTTTTAACATCTACTGAATGGAATTCATGCTAGTGCCAATACTGAAGCTTTTCCCCATTTGAAGGACTATTTAAATAAAATACAAACAAAACCCTGACACTCTTAAAAGCCATATCTGTGTGTAAAGTACTGTAGGAATATTTGCTCTCATTTGTATTCATATATAATTTCAATCAGGGAATTGGCATAAGTTATAGTAGCAGAAGTACTTTGACCAAAAATTGCTGTGTTCATAATCAAATAGGTCATCCAAAAAAATTAGCTCAGCCATATAGTTATTCCATTAAAAGTATATGAATTACCTGAGGTCAAATCCTTATAGAGGCAAGAAAGTCTCTAGAGGCAGTTGTCAAAAGATCTTAAGTGCTGGAATGTTGTACTGGGTTAACACCAATAGAGAGCTGATGCTGCTTACCCACTGCCCCACAGTGGCATTGGGAAAGAGCTGGAAGGGTAAAAATGATAGCTAGGATAATGTAGCATGGACTATTTTTTGTTGGTACTTGGCAGTAGGGACAGATCTTGAAGTGCATAGTGTGAGCGAAGTTCCTTCACTGTTGATGTCTTTGATATGGAGAATAAAGCAGTTAACAATGTAACGAGTTTTAAATAATGATGATATTAATAGTAAGAAGAAGAAGAAGAACTATGGATGGTAAAATATATTATGTAGCTTAAGTGAAATCCGGCTGTTTTTTGAGAACAAACAAACTAGCAAATAAAAAAACCCCTGACACTAAAAACCAAGCCAAACGAAACAGCAAAGCTGATACAGCAATTGTGGTCCAAAAGTCAATATCTCTAAGAATAAAAATAATTTTTGTGATAGCATTATGTAATAAAGAAGAATCACTCATTAAATTTGTGTTCTTCTAGACATCACTAGACAATGATGACATGTTTTCATATAAACTTTTTTTGAATAACAACAGCAAACATTTAAGAACAGTGCGCATGAGATTACTATTGAAAAGATTGCTGTTGTAAATAGATAATTCTGAGAATAAAGAAAATCAAATACCTGAAACAGAAATTTAAATATTTTAGAATTCTAAGTAATCTTGTACATCTGTAGAATCAAAATTCTTGATTAATGGCAAACTGCAAAAATTTTAGGATCATAGAAAAAAAATATTCTTTGCTAAGTAAGATAACGGTCCTTCATTGTTGCCGTGGCAAACACTGGCACTCACCGTTCTGTGTTATCACCCTGCTGTATTATCACCAGCTAGCTAGAGTGCTCCTTTCAGGACCTGCATCTGAGACTTTTTTTGATGGAGTCTGCTGCCTTGTACACTGGATAGTGCCATTGCAATAGATGCAGCTGATAAAGGCTGAAACCAGGATGGAATGATTTCCTTTCCCTAGCCATCAAGCTGAACAACTGTTTAGCTAGGAATTGGTTTAGCTGAGAAAAAACAAGTCAGATTTATCTGTAGTTTAGCGCTATATTAGGACAAAAGAGTCTCAGATTCTTGTCTCTGCACATTTTTTTGGTCTTTCATTAAAGTTGCAGGGAAACTTCATGAATAACATTTTATGAAGTGGCCAGAACACTGTGCTTTTTACAGGCCCAAGGCAAAATGTTATCTAGTCTGATTTCAATCTGAATGTTTAAAGAATCTTTTTTATTATAGTATGAAAACCAATTTAAATAAACATGTATACCCATATAAAAAATAAATCAGTGCAGTCTAGACAAAATTCTGGTAACATTGTTCAGTTTGTACATAAAGTACTCTAAAATACTCTATTGGAAATATACTTTTTTTTTTTTTTTCCTGATCCTACTGGGTCAAAAGTGCAGCTTGGTAAACAGAATTTTTAATTAAGACTTAAATGTAGGTTGAGCCTGAGGAAAAATATAATTAAAAAATGATTATATCTCTTCTAGATGAGTGTAAGAATAATTGGGAGATTTCTTTATGTTTCTGTACTTTATGTAATTATTTATATCACAGAAAATCAGTGCCAACTGCTCCAGTACATATGCTTGATGTTATTTGGCAACCATCCATCCTGCTTTCATAGTGATAGAGTTCTGAAATTTTGATCCAGCATCACCAGTGCTTCTTGTTGATTGAAGTACATACTAGTAAATTGAAATCTCACAGATATGAGACTGTTTTTAAGCCACTAAAATCTGTGTTTTAAACTATATAACCTCTATATCCACTATACTTTTCATGTGTACAGTAATGTCTCTTACATTCTTTATAAATTAAAGATTTTTCAAGGTATCTGTTAACCAGTGATTCTTATCTCCATCTGTGCTTTCTGAAGAAATTTAATTTTCCCTGAATTAAGCTCAAGAACTTCACAGTAATATCTAATTACTCTGCATTTGTTTCTTTCTGTTGTGTTTTTTTCTTTTTTTTTCTGAATTATAAGACTAAAATGATGCATGCAGTACCTTAAAACAATTTATATTTAATTTCAATAGTTTAAATGTAAAGCACATAAGATCAAGGTTATACATTATTGCATCTTTTCTCTTCACAGTTACCTTATTTAGAAATTATACCTGAAAAATAACTCAATATGAAACTTATGATCATGATTGATCATAAGTAAGACCTAAATTGGAAAAAAAAATAAGACAATGTAGGCAGCTTTTCTTAATACCAACAATAATTTTGTATACTATAACTCACTGAAATAGCAAAGGTTCTTGTATTTAGGAGTTTGCATCATTCACAATTTTATTGACATATGGGACTCTGATGGGAAGATGTTAGCTGGTACAAATTTGCAGGAAGGATCAGCAGAAGCAACTGGTGAAGAATTGACTTCAGCCCCTACCCCCTGTTTCCCTGTGCCACTTGGGAGGTGGAAGAGGTAGGAAACTGGTAATAAACTGAAGCCTAAGAAGCAGGGAGGAGAGTGTTTGCAGATTTGGGTTTACTTCTCATTAGCCTACTCTGATTTTTTTGGCAATAAATTAAACTCATTTTCCCAAGTTGAGTCCGTTTTGCCTGTTACAGTAATTGATGAGTGATCTTTCCCTGTTCTTATCTTGACCCACAAGCTTGTCATTATATTTTCTCTTCCCTGTCCAGCTCAGGAGAGAAGTGATAGAATAGCTTTGGTGGGCACCTAGCATCAAGCCAAGGTCAAATCACCAGACTTCCCCATTTGTCTTCTTGGATAGTCCATCCTGTAGTGAAATTGCCAAGATGTAGCCTGAAATAAAGTATTATTTATGATAAGAACTTCTGGGGTTTTCCCCCTCTTTTTTCCCATTTTAAGAAAGTAACCCACAGGATTCATAGGTCTTAATGAAATAAATTAATAAAATTATGCAGTAAAAGACTAAAACATCTCCTAGATGTGGCACTCCTTGACCACCCATATATTCTCTTAATTTTCAATGAGATTTATAGAATGCAAAGAATTCAAGAGAGAGTCAAAAGGCAGTTGATCAATACCATCAATAGTTACATAACCTAATTAAAGTACATCAAAGGACACAGAAATCTGAACTGGGAGAATAATTCCTAATACTTTGTTAATCAAGTCTTTCACAAAAGTTAAAAAATTTACCATGTAGATATTCGATCTGCAGAAAGAGATCAAGTCCGTGGAATAGCCTGAAATTACTTCTGAACAACTCACTGAGTACATTTGAAATTTGCAGT
Source organism: Cnemophilus loriae (assembly GCA_013397755.1). Lineage (NCBI taxonomy): Eukaryota > Metazoa > Chordata > Aves > Passeriformes > Corvidae > Cnemophilus > Cnemophilus loriae. The sequence goes on along the minus strand of VZTF01008193.1, from coordinate 1,422,685 downwards.
CTGCCACATATACTAGGTAGTACAGACTGCATTCCCTGATTTGTCGACTCAGCTAACTAGTTGGCAACAGCTGTATTGTGATCTCAAAATCCTGTTCACTGGGTCTGTATGCGGTTCTACAAATCTTCCTATCAGTCTTTATTTACCCAGCATCAACATTCACAGTCTGTTTTTGTGCTCTATATTGCTAGTGAAGTTTATTTGTTAAAATATTCAAAGCAAGTGAAATAAAAACATTGCAAACAATGTTAGAAATAATGAATTATTTTTTACGTGCGCAATTTCACTCTTTCTCATTGTACTTCTTTTTACTGTATGTATTTTATTTCATATGGTCATGTATAATAAATATGAAGCCATTCAGCTGTCTTCTGGCAACGTAATAGACCTCCTCTGAAATAAAATCTCCATCTAATTATAGATAAGTATTCTTAAAAATCCTTTTGTTTTAGCAGAGTCTATCAGAGATTTTCACATACCAGATAGGATGCCAGATAATTTATCTATTTTTTAATTACATCCTACACTTTGTCCTATTGCCTAATCTGAGCTCTTTATGCTCTCTTTTCAGGATTAACACTTGCCAGACACTGATTGCTTCAGTCACTTGTGTCTGTCTTTCACTTCCTCTCAGATTTTGGAAAAGGGTCCACATTTTAATTTCATCTGTGAAACCAAGATATATCCATGTCATTCAGCGTACTGAGTTTGCAGTATTTTATAGTATTTTGACACGTTTAGCATTAAAATTAAATATATAGGTTCTTAGCATTGTATGTAATGTAAAAATAGTAGAATGAAGAACAATGTGTGAGATTGATAGAGGAAATTTTAGCCTTCACATTATCCCTCACATCCAGCTTTCCTGCTGCAGCACTGATATTTGAATATTTGAAAGGCTCTGTGTTATCTGAGACAACTACACAGCACTTGCATATACGAGATCTGATTTGTAGGAGACCCGTGCCTTTCTAGACAGGAAGGACTATACCTCAAGTGAAGATGCCTGTGTAAGGCAAAAGAAATATAGTTTGTGTAAACGACGCTTCATGTGTCCGAAAGTCAGGGACAAGAAAGAAATAGAGAGGAAATTCTTTTCCCTAGTTAAAAGCAAAAAAACACCAACCAACCAACCAACCAACTATGCAAAAATCCTGGGTTGCTGTCATCCTGTTTTTTCAAAGTTTTCACGGAAAAGAGGATGCAGAGTGATGGGTGAAGTGTTACGAAGTAAAGGAGTTTCAGCTGTCCTGCTACTCCCTATTCGTGTCACAGATGCCTTTTCCTTGGCTTGTAAGCTGAAGTATAAATAACCTTGTTTTAGTAATGAAATAGAGAATTAAATGTATGGCTCTAAACAAATTCCCGTTCGGTTTAGTTGTACCAGCTACTGAAAGTGCATGAGAGTTTCTTTGTCCCGTGAAGCCATTTTGCAGTTTTGGTGGAAGTAGTCAGACAAAATTAGATTTGCAACATTCAGTAGCGAGAGTATGTACCAGAGTCACGAGACATTGCTCATTGATCTATAAATTATGCCCCTCCTTTCCACTGATGAATGCTGTAGTAGTGGTTTGAGGAGAGAAAATTTCCATGTAAGAATGTAAGATCCCTTTACAAATCCCTCATTAGTCAGACTATTGGGCTGCTCTCATAGAAGAACTCAGAGGTCCACTCCTTCCATTATGCAAATCTCAGAGGATTTTTACAGAAACTAGTCTGCATGAAGCCTTGGTTTCTAAGTTGGCCTTTGAACCATTTTTTTTTCAATCTGTTGCCTACTTTGCAGCTGTTCTCTTAGCAGCTTCCTAACCAGAACTGATCAGAGAGTTTCAAATTATATTTTCTGTAGAATTCCAATAGTGTAAGTCTATAAAAAAATCCTAAATAAATGTTATATCACCACAGTGCCTATAGAGATTAAAGGTAAGCACAAAGACTTGGCACCCAAGAAAGAGAGGAACAGATTGTGGCATAGGGAACAAACCAATAGATCTTTCATAAGGCATACATTTTTAAATTTGTAACTTTTTACATAATTTAAAATTACCAATATAAAAGTTCTGCCTCAAACAATTCCTAGAAGAAAAGATTAAAAGAAGGAGAATAAGAAAATTTTAGTGCAAATCCTGGAATAATATTATATATTATGAATCAGGCTATGGATATTCATTTTGATACATACTCTTATTATAATTTAGTGATATGATGAGTTTGCAAACATACTGTCATGATTGTAAATATAATTTCATCATGTGATTTCGTATATTTCAAATATAATTTAGTAATTTAGATATGTTCCATAATTTATCCAGCATAAAATGTGCAATGATACTGGATTATAATGACAGAAATTAAGAGAAACAAGGAAAAAAGAACCTGCTATTGATTAATGAATCCCAGATATTCAGCTGTGAAGAAGCAGAGACTGGAAAAACGGCACGTCTATTTGACCTCTTGGATCTTCAGAAGCTGATAAAAACTAATAATAAAAAAAGAGAGAGAAGGTATTTGAACAAGCTATTTATGAATTTTATGAATTTGCAATTGTATTTAAAATGCTTCTCTCATGGTATTCTTGTTCATTTGCTGTGATGCAATCTAGATACACAGAGTATCCAGACGTATTAAAATTTAGCAAAGTTATAAGAAAACAATAGATTTTAAATTAGCTGATGTTCTGAGCAATGAAATCAAACAAACAAGGAATAAGAGTGCTTTTAGGAACAGCAAAGATCTAAAGTTTGGAATGAATTCATGTTTCCTGAAAGGGATATAATGTCCTATCAGGCTTCTGTTAAGAAAGATTAATTCAATGACATTACTCTGTGCAAGGGACAGGGTAAGTAAAATTCAATAAAAATATTATTGTTCTTCCTTCCCTTCACCTACTGAACTTAACAAAGGCAATAATATCTAATTTACAAAGTTCAGTCAAACTCACCTTTGCTATTGGATGGTATTTATAGTCTCTCTCCATGACTCCTGTGCCTGTACAAATGTCACTGACTCCCTAGGGTTGTAGAGTGGCTCAGATCATGCACCACATTTTACTGAATTCCTTGCTGGGTAGGAAACAACTGCTTGAATTCACAATTTCACTTTAATAGCAGCTAAACATTCAGCAATGTTAGTTTATGGTGGGGTTGCCTTGAAACAGAAGTCGCTCAAAAATTGTCTGACACACCATAGCTCTGTGGACAGAAAAACCAGTGGGGGCCCGTTGTGCTCTTTTCAAGCAAGAGACTCATGGAAGTATCATGAGCCTAAGCTGATACAGCTCAACTTTGCACCTGCACTACTCACTGTAAACACCGTCAATCCACTGACAGTTTTCAACAGAGATTTATTAATGTCGAAAGAGGATGTTCACTAGTTTGCCAGCTATACTTTTCTAACTTGAAGTCATCCTAAATTGAAATTCCTAATGTTGATTATTTAAAAAAAATTAGACACGTACCTTTCAACATAATTTGTTTGCAAGAAGTCAATCTGAATGGACAGAACAGTGAACCAGTTTTTAGACGTAATTATCTGACCTATTCAGTGTTAATGTCACTGAGAGATAGGATATGCATATTTTTATATATCTCCTTTGTTCTGTGCATTAATCCATAAAAGAGTGCATAAAAGACAGCTATATTGGAATGTTACCTCTGAAAATGAGGGTAGGCTTGAACTCCAATAAGGTATTTAATTCTTAGAATTATTGGGCTCTGTCTTACCAAATTAGCTTTTCCCTTTTTTCCATACATCTTAACACCCCCCTCCAAAAAAAAGAGAAATCCCAGATATCCTAATAAATATTTGATGCAAAACAACTGTATTTTGCAGTAATTTGATCACAGAATTGTTAAGATTTTTTTTATTTTCAAAATATAACATTTAAAGATACCGTATTCAGATGTTTAAGTGCTAAAACTGTGCAAGATATGGCAAAGATGACATGATGTTTCAAGTACACTAGACAGCAAAGTAAGCAGTTACTAAAATAGTTCTGTAGTCAAAGATAGCCTCTTTGTGTATCTAATGAGACTTTAATTAACTTCATAATCAAGCCTTGTTTTTGATGAAGCTAGTAATATGAATTGAATGGCATGATATTTTTGAAAGAATATGCATAATTTTAATTTAATAATTTTCTTTATTAGGGGAATATTAGCCAAAAGTGCGTTAGCAACTGGAACCTTTTGTTCTGTGATACTTGAAATTCTTTAATTCAGTTGGCATCAATTAATATATGCCATGTTAGTAACAGCTTTAAATAAAGGATCTGGCTGTTACGGCTGTCACATAACTGCACAGGCCATCTTATGAGAGGGAAGGTAGGCACACCTTTATTGCTCTACAGGTACTAAGCTTTTCTACATTTTTTGTCAGTCCTACTGCTCAGTAAGGATGCGGTTGCTTATACCTTACCTTGGCTTTTAGAATGAACTCAGAAGTCCATGCTGCATTTTCATTTGCTAGGAAAAAAAAAAAAAGCTTTGCCACTGAGAGGTTTCTAAGATTTCTGAGGAAATGAAGTGACAAGAATTTTCCTTTCCATTGATTATAAGGCAAAGACATATGTGTTACTGCTGTATTTTCCGAAGGTAGATGAATTTAAGTAATGCACCATCTGTGGTTAATTCTATTTGGAATAACATTTTAGTTTCAAAAGAAAAAAATCATCTTCTAATTAAAAACATTACAAACATCCTGGGTAACCCAAATTGTGTTTTGTATTCCAAATCTATCTCTGCCCAAAATTATAATTATCTGTGACTTATCTGTTAGTATCTTGTTAAGATGCAGCAGTGCACCCATGAATGGAACTGGGGCTGGGTGGTACAAGTATTTTAAGGCTGGGGCCCTCAAAGCAGAGTATCTCTTTCCTCTTGGCTCTTGCTATTTCCCTTTCATTTTGTAGGGAGAGAAAGCTGAGGCAGTTTGGGTAGAGGCTCCCCTTTGGCTTTGTTTCATTTTGTTTTGTTTTGTTTTTATTTTAGGAGGTTGCTTCGGACAGGTTTTCCCAAGAGGTTGCGTTTTGCAGTCCTGGACTGCTCCACGGCAAATTCCGCGAGTACCTGTCTACAGCCGCAGAATCGTGCGGAACAGCCCCCACCATACTGGACACCAGGAGTGCCCAGTGGAACTGGAAAGGCACAGAGTCTGAGTCACCCCAGCTGGCTGCCTGCTGCTTCTGCTAGGGACAAGATGAAGTCCCTCCATGCGTTTCAGCTGTTGACAGAATTCCAGCCACTGGAATGTGCCAGCTGCCTTCGCCATTCAAGCTGCCGCTACTGGAGGCATAAGAGGGACGAGGGCTTCCACCGTCTTTGTCTTTGTCTTTGTCTTTGTCTTTGTCTTTGTCTTTGTCTTTGTCTTTGTCTTTGTCTTTGTCTTTGTCTTTGTCTTTGTCTTTGTCTTTGTCTCCCCACACACAGCCGTCTGCTGGGGCACCATCTTGGGTGAGGGGTTTCTCTGCCATTTTGAGTTTCTCTTTGTTCAGGAGGAGTCAGGGAGATTTCAGCAACTTTGTAACTGGTTATTATTACTGTTATTTTTCTTTCCTGTTGCTATTTCAGGGCTTTTTTATTAAACTGTTATTTTTTTCACTTATATTTACTCATATTTGTTTGTCATAATTGGTGGAAAGGGATTGATTTAAACTAAAGGGGAGGTAACTCATTTTGGAGTGTCCACCCCTTAATTTGTCTTAAACCAAGACAATAAAGAAAAGATTTTGTGACACATTTACAGAACTATCTTTTAGACAGTCAATGAAACCATAAATTCTAGGCTCTTATTTATCTATAACGGTTCTATTTGCTCTCCTTGCCTCTGTTTTGGACTTTGATAGTCCAAGTTTGTTTTGATATGGTTACAAGAATAGTTTGGTTCAACGATTCTTTGCTGCAGCAGAAGAGTAGTTATTAATGTGATTATACCAACTTTAGTTTCCTCTACCCGCTGCAGTCCCCTCCACTCCTCTGGCAGGCTTTGCACCCTTAAACATTTCCTCATGCTTTTATGCTATATCCCAGAGTATATAATGTGGATACTCCTTGTCCTCTAAAAATTATTCTGCTGAGCTCTTACACCACTGCATGTTATCCCAGGCACTTTGAACTGCAGAAAAAGACAAAGAAAGGAAAGAAGAAACGAAAAAAGTAAGAAAGGAAGAAAGGAAGAGTATTAAAACTGAGATCTCACAGTCACTGGAAGGTCCCCAGAGGAGATTAAGAAATTTGCTTGGTTACGATTCAAAATGAAAATAAAATAATTGTTTGCAAATATTTACACTCTCTATCAAATGATGGAACTTGTAAACAGCTGACTGTTTTCTTTGGAATCTCAAAAAAAATCATTCTTTCGATAAAAAAACAGTAAGGGGATCAGAATACATCATTGGTTGAAACTCTTCAAGCAGTTAATGAAGTAATAAAAATAAGATTAAAGTAATACTCACTGGATTTCAAAATATTAGCGATAGAGGGACCTTCCCCTTTAAATCTGCAGACCATTTAAGCCTATTTTATTCTTAAACAAAGCCTACAAGCCATAGCTTGTAGCTTTTGTCTCCTGTGTATATAAGAGACAAAAATATGTTACATATTTATATAGTATCATCTGTGCGTGAACACTGTATATAACTCTTTCTAGATAGAATGTAACTGGCAATAGTAGGATAGAAACCTCAACATATTTGACAGCACTTCCTTCCTATATATTCACATTCACACTTAAAAAGAGTGCTTGGAATAACTCTGACAGTGTTGCAAATACCTTACCCTGCAATTTTAACACAGAGCTGGCTGCTAATAGCTACAGTTCTGTCTCCATCCCTGTTCTTCTTGACCTCCTGCTCATTCCATCTGTGAAGCAGGAAATGAGAAAAAAAGGGGATGCAGCCTGGGTACAAAGTCTATGGCAATTCATGACAGCTCTAGCAACTATTGTTACTGTGCAGAAGACTTGTTAGAAACTTTTTTGAACAGAGTGTGTTCAAATGGCTGCCTCGGAGGGAATTTATGAGACAACCATGTCAGTTTCTGTAGAATCCTCCTGAGTACCTGATGATCTAAGGAACAGAATGGAAGAAGGCTGTTAAGGTAATAGATACACAAAGGACTTATTTAAATTCCTCTCCATGGTCAGACTTCCTATGTAAAGTTTTATGATCCAGCTGTCACACAAAAAACACCTCTCTAGACCACTATTCCAAATACAATTCCTCCTACATAACTGTTTCTGTGAAAACTTCCACTTACAGTACAAACCTGCCTGCTCAGTGGGATCTTGACTTCTGTCGAGAAGTCTTTGCCTATTGTTATACAGGTGACATGAGGTCTGCATAGGGATGATGCCTGAAGATAACCAGCCTTTAGGAGAATTCAAGAACCAGTTCTGAGAAATACGACATTGCTCTTTTTCCTTGTTAAAAGAGTGGGGAATGTAAGTGCAGAAGCAGTACTATCCTCAAAACAGATTGAATAAAGAACTGGGTATCGTTGAAAGGCAAAACTTGTGCTCTGAAAATTTGAGGACGAATAATAATTGTGTTGGAAGACTGAGTTTTTGCCAGGTCTGAAAATGAATGGAAGAGTTTTCAAAAGGACCAGAGGCCAATAGGAATGTTACACATGAACATTAAAAGTTAACATCATTTCAGAGGGAAGAATGGACTGTCGTGAGTTCCATAATCACACAATCACGGAGTGGTTGATGTTGGAAAGGACCTCTGGAGATAATCTGCTCCAACTCCCCGAAGCAGAGCCACTTAAAGCCAGGTGCCTATGACCATATCTGTACAGCTTTTGGATATCTCCAAGAACGGGGATTCCATGACCTCTCCAGGCAACCTGCACTAGTGCTGAGTCAGCCTCACAGTGAGAAAGTGTTTCCTGATGTTCAGAGAGAACCTCTTCTGTTTCAGTTTATTCCCATTACCAGTGGTCCTTTCATTAAGCATCAGAGGCTGGCTCCATCTTTGGGATCAGTACAGTTTAATACCTCCGTAAACAGCATAGACACTGGGATCTATGCATTCTCAGCAAGTTTGCAGATGACATCAAGCTGATTTGTGTCATTGACACACCTGAGGGAAAGAATGCCATCCAAGGGGACCTGGATAAGCTTGAGAAGTTGGCCTATGTGAACCTCATGAGGCTCAACAAGGTCCTGCACCTGGGTTCGGGCAACCCCTGGTATCAATAGAGTCCAGTGGATGAAGTGATTCAGACCAGTCCTGTGGAGAAAGACTTGCGGCTACTTTTGGATGAAAAGCTGGACATCAGCCAGCAATGTGCACTTTCATCTCAAAAAGCCAACCGTATTATGGACTGCAGCGAAAGGAGTCTGGCCAAGATGTCAGGGGAAGTGATTCTCCCCCTCTATGCCTCTCTCATGAGACCCTACCCGGAGTACTGCATCCAGATCTGGAGCCCTCAGTACAAGCAAGACAAGGACCTATTCGAGCAGGTCCAGAGGAGAGACACAAAAATGCTCAGAGAGCTGGAAAATGTCCTTATGAAGAAAGACTGAGTAGGGGTTGTTCTCAACTGGATCCGAGAGAAGAGAAGGCTCTGGGAAGACCTTACTGTGGCCTTTCAGTACCTGAAGGGGGCTTATAAGAAAGAGTGGGGCAGATTTTAAATGGGACCTGTAGCGATAAGACAAAGGATAATGGTTTTAAACTAAACAAGAGTAGACATGGAGATGAATGTCTTTACAATGAGGGTGGTGAGTCACTGGAACAGGTTGACAAGAGAGACAGTAGATGTCCTATCCCTGGAAATATTGAAGGTCAGGTTGGACGGGGCTCTGAGCAACCTGATCTAGTTGAAGATGTCCCTGCTTATTGCCTAGATGACCTTTAAAATCCCTTCCAACCAAAACCATTCTACGATTCCATGATCTTTGCAGCCTCTCTTCAAGTGCTTATATACATTCATTGATGAGATCTCCTTGAGCCTTTCTTTTTCTAGGCTGAAGAGTCTCAGCTCCTTCAGCCTTTCTTTACTTTCCTCATAATCTTTGTGGCCCTTTGTTGGACTCTCTCTGGTATGTCCATGTCTGTCTTTTACCTAGGAGCTCAGACCTGGATACAGTACTCCAGGCATGGTCTCAGCTATCTGCTTCATAAACATAAGATAACTCAGGAAACAGTTTTGTGTTTATAACAGAGTTTTAGGTCTAGATAAGAATCAAAAAGGAAAAAAAAAAAAGGCAAAATGAAAAGAAGACTTGAGTTGTTGCAACTCTCCTAGTGACACATAAGATCTCTGGAAAAATAATTTGCAGTCAGTGCAGTGCCTCTGGTGTTAAACATCAGAAAGAGTGGTATCTGCTGAGAAAAATATTATCAATTAATGAGTGAAGAGGAAACAAAATCACAAAGGAATTAATTTTGCTTTGGAACTTCAAAGTGTGAAAGAATTCACAGAGAAACCTGTCTAAGCAGCTGCATGCTCCTCAGCTGTTAAAAGCTGAGTACCACTTCCCTAAATGAAACTCAAGAATTATCTCCTTTGAATGGCCTCACTTATCATCAATTTCAGTTAGTACAAAAAGTCTATAACCTCATCAAAATGTGATACTGTTATTAATGGACATATACAGTACTCCAGATGATTGATTTTTCAAATATCCTCTACTCTTCTCAAAGGCAAACCAGTAATATGATATTCACAGATGCAGACCATCTGATTAGTTTATGGGCCTATTAGTTAGAAGTGAGATTAGATTATTATTTTCAAAGAATTGCACTTGCTACTAAGTGGTAGGTCTAGTAAAATACCTTAAGTTCTTGAATACTGCACTGATTTGTGGATTTTACTGGAAAATCTAAGAGGAATGCTCTGCATTCTGTAATGGGGAAACAAGTAAATTATTGACTCTAAATTTAGAGTTTCTCACTTAGGCAAACTTGCATAACAACAATCAGGAGTTTTGCCTACCTCACCCCCAAACTGGTAGGGCATGTGAACTTATTTCTCTTTTCTTTCCAAACAGTACACGTGTGACAATATTCCCATTGAATTCGGAAAACATTTTATTTCTGCTTAAAAAAAAGAAATAAATCTGATAAAAAAAAAAAATCAGACAGGATGTGCTTGAAGTCTGGAGCAGCTGAGCTACATGATGCAAAGCTGTCATTTCCTACACTTCCACCATTCACATTTCAAGTGATCTATATGCTGAGGCAACTGTTCTACGCAAATGATATTGATTCAGCTTCAAGGATGACATGAAAACATCCAGATGGCGTGCATGCTTTACATTATAAACATTGGATAAATTATGACTTAAATATTCAGAAAGGTGGTCGCAGTATCTACTATGTCAGTAAATACTAAAAAATAGATTGGCAATGAGTTTTCAAAATAGTCATATTCCTTCCTTGGTTGAGAGACAAGGGTGTGTACCATAGTCTATAATTAAGATTTGAAATCTGTTCGGGTTCAGCTGAAATAATTATTGCCCCTTTCTGAATCTAATGTTATTGAAATTAAATAAGAAGGAATCGGGAGGGGTTTTTTTTAATCAGCTGTCATACATATCTCCTGAACAAAGAACCTATGTAATGAATGAACTGAAAGTAATTTAGAAAGAAATTCTCTGAGGAGGAATTTTTTTTATCATCTACAATTCATGTTAGTAAAAGGGATGTATTATCTTATGCTACCAACCCATCCAGTAATTACATTCAAAGGACACTGAAGACTTGTCGTTCTGTGCTAAAGTCAAAACTTGTAAGTTCATTCACTTGCAAAACCTGACATTTCGGAGGTGGGGAAACAGCCTGAAAATAAGTAGTTCATAAAGAAACTGATGTTTAAGAATAAACTCCTGCAGTAGGAAAACAACACTGGATGGTAGCAATTAAGGAAAAATAAGTCATCAACCACAAATCTTGAGGTGTGAGAACTGCAAAAACGTAAAAAAAGCTAAATATGTCTCAATGTATATTTAAGGTATATTAAATAGTGATAGTGATATTTTAATGCCAAAATTTGATTATTGGATACTGCAGTTAGTGGCAGTATAACCCATGCCTTTTTTAAAGCTGAATATCTTCTTAAGGCAAGATTATTTAGACTTCAATGGAACACTTACAAATATTTTTCTGCAAATTCTATTTTATGTAATTGTCATTAAAATGATTAAGAGCGTTTTGTTTACAGAGATTACTCAGATTAGTTTCAATGTAAAAATAATGATATATTCCAGTGGACAGACTTTTATATTTCAATTTTCTAGCAATTTTGTAAAACTGAACGATTTCCTATTTTTGACAAACATTTGACTAAGGAGATTACTGTAACTACTTTTAAGTGCATAGCTGATATTCAAATAAATTATTTATTTCCTCAAACACTCAATGCATTTTGAAGCAATATTTCTTATGCACAGCATTAGGAAGACAGTCTGAGAAATTTTACTCATTTTGGATAAGCAGTTTAATAGAATAAAATTTGATGGTGTCTTTTGTGTCTATATGGAGCATAATCCAAAAGGATGTTCTGTCATAAGAGTTCTTACCCTTCCTGGTTCAGTCTATGAAAAATACTATGAAGACAAACACTTGAGAGTAGAAAGATAAAATCACAGAATTGTTAAGGTTGGAAAAACCTTACTTAGTACACTAAGATTGTTGAGTCCAGCCTTTAGCCTCCCACTGCTGTTTACCACTAAACCGTGTCCTCAAGTGACAACAGAACTAAACAGTAGCGTTCAAAACTTGAAATCCTCCCTCCTCTCTTCCCAACACTCCCAAAATATACATATATGCTAAATCTGGATAGCAAAGTTTGGAGCTGCGTGTTCATTAATTGACTGAGTATGATGAGTCACTTAAGGTTGAAAAAACCTGAAGGTTCAAACAAGACATGGGAACCTGTTGCAGTGATGATCTTGTTTCCTTCTTCAACACAGGGACTGAATCCTCCATTGATAGTATTGGTAGCAGTACAAATCTACCTTCTCCTTGGCTGCAGTCTAATTTTATGCCACTAAACTAGATATTGAATAACTGTTCTTTGAATTTTATCCTCTTCTTCTCAATGTCCATCACAATATTTTGTTAAATCTGGCCAAAGAACATAGATTACAAAAATGTTTATAGAATCAAGGACAAATAGGGCATTTCTTGGTTTGCCTTCTCCTTGGAGTAACATTAGCTGATAAAAATGAGTTGTTTAAACAAATTCATAATTTTTGCATTTTCTTAGTAACACCACCAGAATTTTCTTGCTCTGGGGATTGAAACCTGCATTACATTAAGTGTTCGGATCAAAGTGTTTTACCAGGAGAAACAGATTTTTTTACCTGTGGCTATAATCCATGGATTTACCTATTATAAAACTGTAATTAAGGATTAAAAATGCATCAGCATTCTTCAGCTGAAGAATGAAGGAATCTCATGGGTGGAAAGAAGCCTACTTTTTTAACTCAGGAGAAGTAAATCATGGTAGTATTCCATTAATCAGTATCTTCTATTTAGAAGAATTAGTGAATATTATTTTTTACTGTAGTAGAAAAAAAGGTATATCATAGTAAAAAATTAAGAAAAGAAAATAAATTCAAATGAAATAAATATCTGGAAACATTGAGTCATAATAATTTATTCACTGTAAAGATAACAGTAATGAATTTTACTGGATTCTTTTGTGTTGCAATGTTCCCATGTAAACTCTGTAGTGGAATTATACAGTACATGCAATTACCATTTTAGGTAAATCTTGATAAACTGACAGTAAAAAGAAAAATAATGATGCTAACTGCAGTATCTCATTTTCAAATTAATTATGCAGTAACTACTCTCAGTAGTAATTCTGGAGTTCCTAAATCTTTCAGTGTTTCAATTTTTTGTCCATTTTTGTGATTTAACACCTCAGCCATCCTATGTGATAGGAAAATCTTCTTTTAAAAAAGTGCAAAAAAACAACTTTCTAGATCAAAATGACAAAATAAATACTACATCTAAGAAAGTGGTTTTTATTATTATGATGACTTACATAGATTCTCCCTGCCCTTTACTCTCAAGACTGAGGTTTGATGGAAATCTTGAAGCTGCCCCAGGTTTTGTCTTTTCCACACAGCAAGCCTCATTTCCTTACTCCTACAGTGAGCAAGAATCTCTCATTAGATTAACCAGTTTCTCAACTTAGTTATAAGAAAGTCCAGCTGAAGCTCCTGAATCTGCTAATTTCAGATGGAATTGATTTTTATTATGTTTTTAAATTATATTTTGATAGTTCTTTTTGAAAGTCATGAATCAAGGTTACCCCAACAGTTCATTCTATGGTATGAAACTAAGATTTATATTTGAAATTCAGTATTAGACTACAGAGAATAGGCAATAGTTATAATTATGTTATAATTATATAACATATAAATATTAATATATATGTATATATTAATATTTTCTAATTGGATTACAAGATTTGAATTATTTATTGACCATACTAAGAGAGCCTATTGCAAAGAACATTAGTACCAGAAGTAACCTTGGCATGACTGTCTC
>VZTF01008193.1:1280025-1409149 GCA_013397755.1 Cnemophilus loriae | reverse complement strand
AAAATAAAATAAAATAAAATAAAATAAAATAAAATAAAATATTATCCTCTATTCCTGTATTTGTGGGAATTATAACGATTTTATTTAGACCAGTTTTAACTTGCATAACTCAGAATTAAGGAAGGATTCAACATCATTTGACCATGACAATAGCCATAGATTTGAATTGTCATTTCTTTATTTCTGTCAGAATCACAGAAGAAGAATAATGATAACTTTCCTACTTGTATTACAGAAGTGTTGACCATGTCTAGCAAGTGCTTTTAACAGCGTCTTTAAATACAGTGCTTTGATACAAGGCAGGAAGAGATTCTGTGCAATTCAGTCTGGCTTTATGAAACACACAGCATTTTACACAAAGAATTCCAGCCCTTACTATTCATACCCCAAAAATCTGACTTCAGAGGACAGAAAGCTAAACATAGTGGTTTTGATGATAACTTTGAAAACAAAATTATTTGGGGTCAGATCTACTCCGAGCTTTTTAGTTTTCACCAACGCAAAACCTACATATAGAGGAAAATAACAGTGTTGCATTCCACTTCAGTCAGCAGTCTAAACAGCAGGATATGCACTTTTATGCCAACAGTGTTTGCCTTTGAGTTTCATTAACTTCCCATGAGCTTCTGTGTAGAATTAATGGATTAGGAATTCATCTTCAAAAGCCTAAACTGTTCTGTCTAGGCTATTTCTTTTCTTGTACCATGTTGCCTGACCTGTGATAAACAGAAATTCCTGACCTACAGCTTCCTCCATGTAATCAGCTGTCAGGTGAATTGATTTAGAAATACTGGATTCAGGATTTCTGTTTTTTTTTTACCCTCTCCTTGGTCTGCTGTAGCTCATATCTGTAAATCTCATGGTCTCATTATAAGCCCCATCTTTTCTTGTGCAGCTTTAGAGAGGCTGGATGAAATACATTAAAATGATTGCTCTCTTCTGGTGAGCGTATATTTAGAAAGGCAGGTTAATGCAGTATGTGGCAAATGTATGGGTAACCTCATTTACGTCAGGGCTGTGAGGGATTAGAATCCTTTGGATTGTATTATTTTAATTAAAAAGAAGTAATCAGTCATGAATCATGTTAGATGAAGCCTAACAATTCTGTTACCAAGTGCCAATCAGCCAAGATATTGTTATCCAAAGGATGAAATGTAGTGGCTTCAGTAATGTTTTCTACATGCAGAGTGGGATGATCTAAATATCGGTGAAATTTTTTAGGTATATTTATTTCTCAAATAATAATAGTAATTAAAAAAACTCAAATGAATAACTTTTGTATGATAACTAGAGATGCAGTTCATAGTTTTCATTCTTCAAGAGCAATGTGTAATGAAGAACCGAACATATGACTTTACATTATTAGAATATTGAAATCCAAATTATGAACTTCATTAAAATTACAGTTTCCCATTGCAGCTCTAATGGATTGCTAGCAGTTTTCATTGCATTTATTTGAATTAAAATAATTATAAACAATAATAAACTTTCTGGTTAATCTAATCTATTATCAACTCAGTGTCCTTTTCTCCAAACTAGACACAGCCAGAGTTTGCAGATGCTCCTCACTGGACATGCTTTCCCGCCCTTTCACCAGCTTTCTTGTCCTCCTCTGGACATATTCAAGTACATTAAATGCATCCACAGGAGTGCTATTTGTGTGGTTTACTGTTTAAGTATAGATTAAGTGGTTTCATGGATATGTTTAAAATCTTTGCTTAAATAATTTTCTTACCAGTAGCATCCAAGCACATTTAGCAGGTCAGATAAAACAAACAAACAAAAAAAAAAGTATGCAGCATGTTGCCTCACTTGGGGGCAAAAACCTTTTTCCAAACTACATTCTTGTTGGTCCTTAGCTGAAAAAGGTTAATCAGAGCAGGAAATTATCTTCACCTAAAGCAGGATTTAGTGCAAAACTTTCTTTTGCATTTAGTAAAGAAGCTAAAACTTTTTTTCTCCCCAAATTCAATTCTAACGCAATGTGTCATGTAAGCTTTTAACTTGTAAAATCCATGTTCATTGCTTTTCACGAAGGTTGCTTTCCCCTCTATAGACAATATAATTTCAAAAAACTGAGATGAGAAAACTATGGATTTCTCTAGCCCTTTCATTTCCTATTTGAATTTTCTATTATATGTTAGCTTCTCAAAAAATGAACAAGATCTAGGCATTGATCTAGACTATTTTCCCTTTGAAAATGAGTCTATAAATTTATATACTTGAATAAGAGAAAACAATTATTACTATTCTACCTGTTCACTCAGACACTGAGATAAGAATTGAAAAAAATTATAGAACTTGTAAGAAATCCTGAGAGTTGTCATTTGATTCCTCTGTCCTTGTGAAATTTTATATTTAAAAGCCCAGCAATTATTTGGGACCCTTTATTTTGAGCCTCATAGGAAGAATATTACATACTCCCTTAGCTAGCTCAAATGCTGCAATTAGCAATACAAATGGTTTCCTAAATTCTGTTGATATCACTGCTGTGCTTGTCCTCATTTATAATTGGTTTCATGGTTCAGATTGGAAATACGTTTCTTTGATGTTTTCACAAGTGGGAAAAAATTATGTACCTTTTTGTGCCTATCTCAGCAGAAGGTAAACAATTTTAACAGCCTGTGGGATTGCTAATTAGAGCTAATTGTGCCTTGATTGACCTAGCTTGACAGTAAGAACCTTAAAAAACTTGCTTTCTTCACAAAGTGAGGATTTGTTTGCATGAGGAACTTGTACGCGCTGAACCTCAGAGGCAGAGTTGTTTGGCTGTGATCATCTGAATTTGTTAATTTATATTTCATGACTTCTTATCAACTCATAAAACAATGGCAAAAACTGAAGCTCATCCTTTGTGCACTGAAACATGTACTTTCTTATTCTGTTACTGTCTACAAAACCAGAAACCAGCACAGACAAAATGTCTGGTGAATCAAGGTCTGAATGTCATAGATAAACTGTTCTCTGTACAAACACACACACACACACAAAATCAGAAGTGAACTATGATTTCTCAAAATCTTAATGGCAATAAAGGTGTTCCATGCAGATAACTAAGATGTAATGATGGACTTTGGATTGCTAAAATTGCCTTTTTGAGAAAAAGGGCGGGGGCAGGGGGGGTGCCCACTGTATGCTAATATACAAAGAAATTATATACTTACAGAGCTTTTGACTCCTTTTGGTTGATAAAATGTATCCAGAATTTAGAAATTTATGTGTCACTTGCATGCAAGAAACAATCAATTAGAGTTCTCTAATCTCTACATGAGGTTACTTATATCCTAAGCCTCCCAGAAAATGCTTACAGGCCTGGGAGGTGTTCATCTTTATGTAATCTAATGTAGAGGATGAATTGTAGAAACAAGAGCTTTGGAGTAGTTTTGATACAAATTATAAAAATATTGTACTTTCTCAATATGGACTCCTACAGAAATGTCTAAAACCAGAGTCAGTTCTGTAAGGAATTGTTACGAACGAGTGTTTGAGATCACTTTAAAAGCCTGTTACTCATTCGTAAGAGGCTTCTGACTGTGAGCTGTGGTATTCTTGTCTATTACGTACAATTTTACAAGAATTTACTCTTGTGTGATGAATGAGTCAAATGTAGAACATGTTTCCAGTTTTTGGGCAATTGTCAGTTTGAAAAACAGCCATAAAATAACTTATTCGCAGTGTTTATGTCTCACCGTGCTGCACAGTTCTGTTCTTTGGCCTGATGACTGGAAAAGAGAACTTGTATAAGTCATTATTAGTAAATTTTGTAAGTTAGGCCGTCTGAAATATCATGCATAACAAACATTCTTTTCTTGTTCTAGAAGGAGAGAAAAACCTATGCGAATTTTTGCCATAGTCCTTCTGCTATAGCACTTTCACACGAAAAATTAGCTAAAAATGATATAAGCTATTATCTGTTCTAGCAAATGAATACTCTGTAGCACAGAAACTGCAAATAATGTTGTTTTGATGCTTTGAGGAGAGAGCAAAATTAAAAATACAGGAAGCAGCTGGACAATGCTTAAGCCTTAAGAAATTTTAATAATTGCTACATTATCTTAGTATTCTTAGAGGTATCCCTAGCTATGCCATATTCCCACGCCAAAATTTAAAAAGTGAACTTGTATTTCTGAACTCTTTAAGAGTGATCACAATGTCAATGGTAAACTGAAAAAACTTCTTCTCACTGCATTAACCTGAAATGAGTCACTAATTTAAAAGGCCAAGTCATCTTAAGAATGACCACTTGTGGGCTGTTATGTACGCAATATCACATTCTGAATCATAGAACATTTTAATTTGTAAATCTATTCTGTGTTCAATCTTTGTGTCAGCTGTTCTTGTGGCATTTCAATTGGTATCAGCAATTCATGATTAAGAGCAAAGGAAGTCTATGGAAGTAAATAAGAATGTTATATCCAAAGACAAACAAAGCAGTAATAGAATATTCCAACTTATCTTGCACGTATTTCTAGATAGATTGGATAGATAGATAGATAGATAGTTTGAGGTTCTATATATTTCAAAACATTCCAGACGAGTATTTAGAAAGAACCATTGTGACAATAATGCATGGAAGGAGTAAGGTGCTATTTTTGGACTGTTTACAGAGTAGAGTATAGAAAACAGTCATAATGGGGGTATTTACATGTTCACTGTTTATTTACATGTGTGTACGTGTGGATAAAACATAGATATACAAGAATTTGTATAGTGAAATGAATGCATAGTGCAGACAATATAGTATAATACTTGTTTTCCTGCTATAAAAGGAATAACATTAAAACTTTTATGGAAAGAGTTGTTAAGGCTTTTTAAGTAAACCTGAAAGGTAACTTCACCAAGCTATTTTTGAAAAGAATCTTCTGTCCTGTGGGTTCTGTGTGAAGATGCAGAAGCAATCTCAATTGATTTTTCTACTGCTTTTATTCCTGTTGCCTTGGCATCCTTTATTAGCTGTTTGTGGTATTATACATGCCCCCATGTTAGATGAAGGGACATTCTGCGATGATTATTTTCTCTAAGTTAAAAAAAAAAAAAAAGAAAAAAAAAGGAAAAAAGGAAAAAAAGACCACTTTCTTTTATTTCAAATAAAAAGGAAATTTGGCAAAGGAGCTACAGCTCTGTTCTTTTGTCATGTCACTAGAACTTTTAAGAACAGCTCTTTGAAGAAGGGAGGGAGGAAAGAAGGGAAGGAGGGAAGGGAGAAGGAGGGAGGGAGGAAGCGAGGGAACAAGGAAGAGGATAATGAAAAATGTTATAATTAATCACAAAAGAATTTTCTGTTACTAATTAATAAATAGGATTAAATCAAATTCAAAAATGAAAATAATTTTATGTTCTTACGTAAAGAATAGAAAAGATGATTATCAAAACTACCAATTGGATTTTGTACATAATTCCTTCCCACACTATGCTAGAAAAAATTATTATTTTTCAAAAGGACAATAAATATTCCAATACATTATGAGAATAAACACTCATAAACTGAAAGTTCAAAGATGATCGAATGGGCTCCGAGAGTATCAATCAGAATAACTAGTTAAATGTTGAAGGAAAAATATGTTTGGGGTGCCATAACCTGAAACTTATTAAAATAGGTCAGGACTATATAGTTATACCTATGCCATATCTTTCTAGTTTCATGAGGACATCTGATTTTAAATGGACTGTAGGAAATCAGTTCAGACTCCTTAATACTGGCATCTAATACAATTTAGGATAACCTGGGGTATCTTGATTACCACCTGCCCATTCAGAAATATTCAGGTTTACTGTAGGTCTTGTGTAATATCTATCACATGTCCTAGGGCATGGTAAATAAAACTGGGCCCTGTGTTTAGGCAATTAAAAGTTAGATTTTGAAAAGCCCACACTTCCTTAGGCACTCGAAGTGGGATTCAATCTCTCAGCTCATTAATCTTAGCTAGATTTCTTCTTTCACATTCTAGTCAGTAGGCAGAAGCACTTCTAAACAATCGCTGAAAGTGATGCATCCCTAAGAGAAGTGCAGTGCCAGATGCCAGAATGTCTCCATTGATTATACAGGTAACCCAAACAGCTGGCTCAGAAGATGAGTACGTCTCAACTTTCTCCTAAGTTTAGATATCTACATGCACATTCAGCATTTTGATTCTCATTTAGTCACTGGATTTCCAGCCTTTAGGGCTTCATTTAGCTGCCCAGCTTTATATATCTACTGTGTGAAGAGGTCTCTTGGACATGCTCTGGCATTTATTTCAGTCCTTTTCAAAAGCTTTGATTAGTTAGAACATTTCACATGGGGCAAGGTTCCTACCTGTGAACAATGAACTGAGTCTACCTGAGTCTTTGGATTCTACAAAGCTGTTCAGTTACTGTAACTCTGCAATTTACTTGCCTAAACTTACTCCCCCTTAGAAGTTCCCCAATATCTGAAACATTCGCATGGGACAGATGAGACACAAAACAGAGAAGAATTACATCCTTCTGAAGTGACGGTAGAAGACCATACAGGATATGGTAGAGCATCTCAAATTGCACTAGATATTTATTTTTAGGCACAGGAATCCCATCCTATATGGCTGAATTTTGGCTGACTAAAGTTAGCTGAGTAGACTTTAACTATTATAGTTATGTACTCTGTGTAGGGATAGAATTGTCTTGGCTGGAATGCTGGTAATAGACAAGCTAAGTGAAGTCAGCTGAGTCTCTGATAATAAATTAAATTTGTTCAGAGAAGATCTTTGTCTCTTTCACCATGGACTGGTCTGTACACAAACTAGTAAACTCTCCAGAGCAAGATGTGTGTATGAAGAATATCTGTTTGGAATGGTCCTTAGTTTATGACAAGTTTCATAAAATCATAGAAGATCTTAAGGTGGAAGGACTATAAGGATCTTCTAGCCTAACTCCCAGTTCATCATAGGACTATCTGAAAATAAATCTTATGACTAGAGTGTTGTCCAGATGCTCCTTGGGCTCTGATATTCGTGGTACCATGACCATACTCTTCCCTGGGAAGCCTGTTATAGTGAGTGAACAACCTCTCAGGGAGCACCTTACTCTCCACTGCCCTCCTTCAGGAAACTGTAGTCTGCGATGAGGTCAGCCCTTAGCCTTCTCTTCCCTAAGCTGAACAAGCCAAGTGACATTAGTTGCTACTCATAATTCTTTCCCTCTAGGCCTTTCAACGTCTTGTTCATTTTCCTCTGGACACACTCTAATACTTTGATGTCCTTCTTATGCTTTGGTGCCCAAAACTGCACACAGAACTTGAGGTGAGGCCACAGCAGTGCAGAGTAGATCAGCACAGTCACCTTAGGTGTCCAGCTGGTGATGCTGTGCCTGATGGAACCCACAGGACACAGTTGGCCCTTGCCTTGGGAGACCAAAGTGACCCAAAAATGTGTGTATTATATTCCGCATTTTCTGTACATCATCTGCAATACCTGTTGTATTGCCTCTTTAAGACTCGGCAACCCAGGAAACAGAACTGGAGTGTTTTACCCTGGTTCAGGGAAAGGAGGGGCCTGAGGGCCCTTGCGACCACCTCACGTGGGGTCACATCTTTGCTGTGCTCAGCAGGACAGTTTCTTCCCCCCTAAAACAGAGCAGTGACTCGGAACTGCAGCACTGGCACCAACTGGGTTTATATTAATACCGTTTCTCACATCACATATTATCTAAATTTTTCATAGAATACTGCACTTACTGACCATAAGATAAAAAACTGTGAATCATTTCAATACATGCATTATGAAGAACAATATATTAAATAATGTCATTTACAGAGTTGTGTAAATACTGAGAAGTGCTATGACTTCCAAATGTTTTGTGCTTATATAAACTATTTCAGATTGCTTAATATTTAGAATTTGCCAGGATCTAAGTCACATGAAAAACAATGATATAAGATTTAGATAAATCAAGTAAAATTGTACCAAGTTATAGCGAGAGAGAGGAGCACCTAGTACCTCAAAAATACCCACCAACAACTGTCCCTCCCAAACCTTAACAAGCGAAAACCCAAGTATATTTTAGTACCTCCAAAAGCATTGCAAGACACTTCAGTGAACGGTAGAGATAGAGGCTAAAGCTTTCTCCAAATCAGAAGTATTATCCTGAGCATGGAATGCATGATGTTATGAAGTGGCATGGCATTTGCTACAGTTTGAGAGGATTAGTTAATAGAAATGTTTATTAGTGGATTAATGACATTTTCTTCCTTGACACTAAATGCAAACTTAATTCAGCCTAATGATGGTCAGAGGCAGCTTCCTGATAATCTCCTTTCTTTCAGTGAAAGGTCTTCATGATGTTCATTACTTAGATGTCCTCACATACAGCTACTACTACACATAGTTCTGCATTGCAATAAAAATCACTAGAAGTTACATTCTTTTAAAGAACAAGCTATAGCAGGAAAAGAAATCCTGTGAGATTACTGAATAAGAAATTTTACTTGTATGAATGACCAGCTTAGTGGAAAAGTATATTTGTAAGATCATTCATCACTGCAGTGTTCCTGGAAAACTCACTACTTCATAAGAAATGTATGAGAGAAAGAACTGTCAAAATTTAAATCTTAAAAATATATTACCAAAATAGCAAATCAAGATCTCTGTTAGTAGCATATTACAGTATTCTTCTTGCACTGTTAGATTTTATGTAAATTAATTTCCTGTGTCCTAAAATTAGCCTTACTCTTTTGGGCATGACTTTTGGGTAAGTGTGCTAAAGTATTAGGGGAAAGATTGATGGCTGTTGTGTTCTATATGGTGTACATGATAAATAATTATACCAAAAAGCAGGCTGTAGAATTTAGTGAAAAGAGTGCATTCCAGATTTAAAATGTAACCTTCTTTTCTGAAATTTAACAAATATATTTAACAAATGCATTATGTTTTAATTCTACTTCATGAAATGAACAATCATATTGATGCCTTAAAAATCTAGAAATAAAACAATACACTTTCAAGACAATATTAGTATAGGAGGTAATATAAAAGCTGGTCTTTAATTGGAGGCCTCCAGGGGCAGATATGGAAAAATGTCCACCCCACATAGGGCAGATACCGTTTTATAAGTGTAGCAAATTAGCACAATTGACAAGAATTCCCAATTAGAAGTGCAAGTAATAAGGTAATTCCCCACTTGGTTCTTCCTCTTCTGGATCCTCCATTACTACTAGCTATACTAGCTGTACTTTCTTTATGAGAAAGTGTCTCAAGAAACTGTTTTAGCCTTAGTTCCCAGAAGCAGCAAGATAGGATAGGAACCTTTTGGAATGTGTTCTGTCTTTCCATCTAACAGGGTAGGAAAAATACTGGAGCTAACTAGGATCTAGATAACTATACAAAATAAGTCTACGGAGCTATGAATATATGTGAAGAAAATATAAAAGCAAAAATCATTTTAGCATCAATATTTGTTGTAGAGTACAGAAAAGCAGCCCGTTTGTACATACTACTTGGTTCAATAAAAAGGAAAAGCAACCCCTGAAGTAATTTTCTGGAAGATGGTTTGATAGCCTTGTATGTCAAACTATTTTATTAATCTAACCAAAATTCCTGTGTAAGATAGGCCAAAAAGTTTTGATCATTGATTCCTTCAATAAGGAAATTGCTTTTCCTGTGCAGATTGACATTCTTTGCGATAATAACTAACTGGCTACACTACAAAAATGACAAATGTCCTTAAGGATTTGTGACTAGTTTGATTTAATGCTGAACTATGATGTTAGACAACTATTCTGCCTATACTTCAAAAATATTGGTTTTAAGGCATCCCAATTAAAATGATTCTGTCAAGTCTATTCCCAAATTCCTCAGTTCCCCTCTCTTGGCTTTGAAATCTTCAGATTTTCACTGGCTTCCAAGCATGTGAGCTTGTTTTTACCTTCATATGCTAGTGTAATTTTTATCTCACCTGCCTTTTTAGAAGCATGGGCAGGTGAGAGGGGATGTATTCTTCCCTAGTGCCTCATAGTGCCTATTGCACTCTACCTGAGAGCTATCTTGCACATCAAGATCTGGATTACCTTTCCCGCTCTCGGTGGAAAATGCATAATTATGTATCTACAAAAGATGTGGGAGAGATGGCAAACATGATTCAATCTGGGTGACTGGAGAATTAGGATAATGCAAAAGGTAAACCAGTTCTTAGTGCTTCCTTAGATTAGTTGTTTGGGGGTTTTTATCTTAGCATTTCCCGCAGTGATATTGTCTTTAACTGCTAAGAATTTTTCAAGTTCTTCGAGATATACACCTCACAACACTTCCTCATTTCATTATTTTTTTTGAATCACTAAGCTTCAGTGCTCTTTCAAATGTTCTTAATCAAGCAATTCTAAACAAATGACCTTTCTTTCAGAGCGCTAACCAATGCCATTCCTTTAAAACAGATTGTTTTACTACTATTAAAGTTAATAAAATAATAAAAGATAATACACATACAGTTAAAAGTTTGATAGTGACCTTTCAGTTCTTTTAATACAATGTATTTAACAAGACTACATTCATTAAAATGGAAAAAAAATATACACACTTTTTTCTGTCTTCCTGATTATTTTGCAATTTTACAGGAAATATTCTTCATTCATTCAGCTGGTATCAGCAGGAAATTCAAGCACATTAACGAATCATTAATGGCGATGCAGCAGTTGGAACAGGTATATCATTAAAATCAATAATTGAAATTATTTATGGACCTCTGGATAGGAATGTGTAGGTAATTTAAATAACACTGTCACAGTTGATACACTAAATATATAAAATATCTGGCACTGCTTGTCTGACAAATGTGTTAAAAGATGGAAAGAGCAACAAAGTGTTGACTGTCTCAAACACTGAAAACTTCAGAGTTCTAGTCGAAGTGAAAATACATGGACTTCTATTGAGACTTATGGATACATCTATGCAGTCAAACAAGCTTGAGCATTCATCCCCTTATCATCAACACTGATTGAATATTAATTTACTTCCTGATTTCTTAGCTAACCACCCATTCCCAAAATAACTCTTTTAAGAATAAAACATGAATACATTGATGGAGAGTCCGTGGTTGCCCTCTAAAGGGGAGGAAAATGAACCCTCTTCATTCACTTCTGTCCTTCAGTACTTAGGCTTTGTCTAAGTAGGTCTTCAAAGTGTTCTTCCTCAAGGTAAGGCCACACCCCATGTCACAGAGCAATATGAATGCTGAATTTTGAACTAAAAAAAATGATGTCTCTGTTGGACCTCCACACAACTGTCTCAATTTCTTTCGAATAATTTGAGCTGAAAGTCACACTCAAACACATTGGCAATGTGTTCTTCTAGTACATTACCACTGGGCACCATGATTAGACTCAGAATCAAGTGTTATGTGTTTGGAGCTAGCCAACAAGCTAGCCCTCGAGTAGAGAGGAAGCAAGCCAGATGGTGTCGCCTTGCCCTGGAGCCATTTAGCTACATAGATACAGCACTGCTATTGCTAATTACAAGCCAAAGACTTTGCACCAACTGGGCTGAGGCTCCTCAGGCTCCATCTCAGCTCCTCATGGCCTGCCTGGAGCATTTTTTAGCTTGTTAAACTGTAACGACAATTTCCTAATGACCAAGTACTTATTACCTCATTTGTTTCACTTTGCTCAGCTTTGTATAATTTTGTGGCATAACCCCAGTGTTTATATGAATAGTAGTAGTAATGTATTGATGATTTATGTGGATAGAAATATTTGCTGTTGACTTAAAAATGTAGTTTAGATGCAAATAGTTTAGACCAAATAGGTCTGGTGTGACAGAAAGGGCCTTGAAAATGGAGCCCTGGCATGCAGGGTAAGAAGTAATGGTATGGGACCATAACAAAAAGGGCATAGGACTATACTGGAGACCCGGGGACTATAAACCATTTATGAATGAAACAAACATACACCATATGAAGAACAACATAGCAAATTCAGGACCCGTAACAACAGAATAGCTAACCTCCCCATCTTGCGTCAAATATCCGGACTATAGAGATACAGATATAATATTCTTTTACAGTGGGAATTATCCAGCATAACCTTTCTCATTTACTGTGAATAATTTTTATTTGCTTTATGCTCAGTACCAGGTGTCTTAATGAGTAGTACCCTCCACAAATTCTCTGGCTGTAAATTCAAGCTGTAAATGTCCAAGACAACCATAGCCCCTTTTTTAGCAGACAAATACATTTGTGTGAACTGTTTTCAAATACTAAAATATTCAGACCTATTTTATCCATGCAATTCAAATAACTCAGCACAGGGCATGAAGAAGTCATTTGTTACCCATGCTAGACTTTTTTAAAGACATAGACTGCTGAAATAAAAACCACCATCAGAAAAATCACAGCATAGAAGAACACTGGTTTCAGAAATGCGGTATGCCATCTTTCTTTGTTGGAATCATGAAGGAGCAATGGATTTATGTTTGAGAGAACTAATCAAAGTCTTTTTTATTTACAGATGAATATTTGGCAATAAACCATTAAAGAAACATGGGAACAGCAGGTGGATAATTATTGTGGAGTGTCAAACCTTTTGGAAGCCATTTATTACCCCCTATAAAGTCTGTAAACAATATTTGTGGCAGATCACGAGCTGACAGTAGATATACTACAACAGAAAATGCTAGTAGCATTTCTGGATAATAGGAAAGTCCATCATAAAAGAAAAGGAAAATAATTACTGTATATTTTTCAAATACCAGATATGATGAAGATTGTATAACTAGAGTGCTGGCAGTAGAGCCTTTCCTCTTCATCTGCAGAGTGCTTTCCAGGACCATTTCAAATCAGTAAAGGTTGCAGCATGACCTGTTACGGCCAGATGTAAGCTTGAACTTAGTAATTTTTACTAACAAAAATTATAATTATTTGCCAAATAAAGATTAGGTGGCAGAAATATAATTGGGATTTACCAAGAAACTGAGAAATTAAAATATACACAAAATGAATCCTATAGGTTTAACTCAAAAGGCATATTGGACACAGCAAATTTCTAAGCTGGCAGGTGTGGCTCTGATTGTATGGTTCATGTTGTGTAATATTCTAACTCTGACAAAAAATGCTGAGCTTTGAATCTAAATCAGACATACATTTTGTTATTGACTTCTAATCACTAAAAATATTTCTGGCCTTTTTTTTTTTTCCAGGGCAGACCATACTTTCAAATAAAATAAAACAGATATTAACATCACACCATTGTTCAAATGTGATGAAATTTTCAGATTGTTTCTGAAATATTTCAGCTTTTTTTCTAGTCTTGGTTAAGAAAAAGCAGTCTATTTCTTTTATTTATTTAGATTCATAGCACAATGAGAGGAAAGACGCGTATTTCCCTTTTCATTATCAAACTAATCTTAAGGTGGGACAATTTCTACAAATTTTTACTGTCTCAGCTCAACCTCTGTTGTCAGAGAGAGAAAATACTGTAAAAGTGTGACTTGTCACACTTTTAATAGCTATCAAGAGCTGAATTTGAAATAACACTCTATTTCAGTTTCTTGATTGTGAAATATGAATAAGAACACTTTCTAACTTTAAAGAATGTGTTAAATATAAATCAGTAGTTGCTTGCCTTATCAGATACTGTACCTGATAGCCCTGGGAACAGTCCTTGTGATTCCTTTCTTACTGATTAACCAGTTTAAAAATCTGTGACAAGACTTAGCCTTTATCTTCTAGCTATTCCGTGATTGTAATGAACTTTTATGTACTCCATTGTCAGAAAAAATGGCATAAATTACATCAATTCAGGTGAGCTCATTTACTATTTATTAATTTTTAGTAATCTCTCATGGGTTAAAAAGGCATAAATTTCACACATATGAATCTGTACCTATGTAATACTGAGTCAGATATTATGCAAACCTCACTTTAATTACACTCTAAATCAATTTTGTACTAGCACTGAGATGAGACACCTGGATCTGTAACTTCCCAGATGTTCTTTTTTTCAGGAATTAAAGTAAAAAGCAAAATACCAACCTAAGAACCTGCACAATGGGTAAATTCACACTGCTTTTCTGTAACAATGGTAACAAGACAAAAATCAAGGAAAAAAACAGCCCCAGACATGTTGTTTGTTTCAGTCATAAAATCATAGAATGCATAGAATCATAGAATGTTCTGCACTGGAAGGGACCTTTAAAGATAAATTAGTTCCAACCCCCACTGCCATGGGCCAGAAATTGTCCCATGAGACCAGGTTGCTCAAAGTCCCTCCAAACTGGCCTTAAATACTTCCAGGCTCAAGGCACCTACTACCTCTCTGGGCAACCCATTCCAGTATCCCATTACCCTCATGGTAAAGAATTTTTCCTAATATCTAATCTAAATCTACTCTCTTTCAGTCTAAAGCCCTTAGGTCTTGTCCTGTCCCTAGATGTCCTTGTAAAAAAGTCCCTCTCCAGCTATGTCATAGGCCACCTTTAGGTACTGATTTGTACTTAGCAAAGCCATGCTGGCTGTCCCAAATCACCTCCTCATTTTCCATGTGTCTTAGCACAGTTTCCTGGAGAACCTGCTCCATGATCTTGCTGGTCACAGAGGTGAAACTGACTGGACTGTAGTTCCTCAAGTCTTCCTTTTTTGCTCTTCTAAGAAGAAGGGATATGTTTCCCCTTTTCTGCCACAGCTTCTCACATATTATGGCTAGTGGTTTAGCCTCTTTGCAAGTTCCTGGTCTGTCTGCTGTTTCTTGATAGCCCATCAATTAGAAGGACTGACCAGGTTTGTTACTGTTTATTGTTTGTTAAAGATAATTGGCCAGGGTTTACGTCTGTGTTTTGTCCCCCTCCTTTTCCTTATCCTCCCGACTGAAAAAAATAAACACCCTCACGACCTACATATCATTCCCAATTTTTGTCATTGATCAGGTTTGCTCTCTTCACCATCTCCATTACTGTATATTGGTCAGGTTTCTCTCTGCATGTTCTTGTTTAATGGTTCCTTTCATCAGGCACCATTAGAGGAGCAGTCACTCTCCTTGCACTTACTCTTACAATAAGCACCTTCATTCAAGGTGCAGATACCTTCATATTGACCAGGTGTAATTGCTGAGTGCCCACAAAAAGGATGTTTCCCATTCTCCTTTTGCCTCATCTCCAAGATTTTGATTCTGCCACCTTTGGCAACACTCTACTCTTAGTTCAGTGGTGAAGAGCTATTTCATTGTTCAGCTACACTTCTGTTCTACTAACAGCAATGGGATAAAGAACAGATTTCTAATGAATATCCCAAGCGTAACCAAAGCTGTCATCTGAGTTTTACATGGCAGAAAAAAAAATCATCATTTTGCTTGTACATTTTGAGGAAGACTGTACTATTTCAAGAGGTAAGAGAAGTCTTCGCTTCCTCTGCTGAATTGCATCTACAGATAAATTGTTTTAGAAAAAAAATAGAAAGCAAAACAATTCCATTACTTATTTTGAGGTGCTGGACTTACAAACTTTAAAGTATATATTTGTTTTTCCATTCCTGTCCTGAATCTTAGTCTTTTGGTCTCAGAAAAAAATAAGCTACACTTGCAAACTACTCAGTGATATTAGGAAATATTACTTTGCTTGTCTAAGAAACTACATGTTATTTAACCTTTAGTCTACTGTTTTGAAATGTACTTACTAAATGAAATTAGCTGTCAAATTATTTTCTGATATTTAATATGTCGTCAGTTACTTATGATTTTTTTTTCTGGTCCAGAGCTCTTGCGTATAAGTTATACCCATATAAACACTCAGAATTATTATAGAGTCAAAATATTACACAAATTTCCTAAAACGGCTCCAGCTAAGGTGTGGACCTACTAACTCTGTCATATTTAAAAGGTCACACATTCAATAGAGAAAACTCAAATAAACCAGGGTTTGTTCACCAGTCGAGTTCATAAAAGACGTAGAATATTTTGAGCCCTTTAGCAAGTAATTTCAACTCTGTGACAAAATGATCTTAGAGCAGGTCTCTTACAGCAGGTCTATTGCATAAAAGCTCTTGACTCTTGCTTCTCTAACAATCGTTTAGAACGTTTAAACCCATATGTGCTTAGAAATCCTGTGATAAGTTTTAAGATGACTTAAAGGTAAGAATTCAATTACAAAAACATATTTTGTTTTATATTTTCTATCTGTTCTGCTTGTTTGTGTTTCAACTATAGAAGCCTACTACAGTCACCAGCCAGTGACATTGCAACTAATTCCTTACAGTTCTGTATCATCAATTTTTAGTTTAGCTTTGGTTCAGCATTTTAGATTTCTGGGCTAGGAGAGCACTGCCACCTTAGTTGTCTATTGAAAAGACTGGTTATACCTTCTAAAATTATTTATGAAGGAAAAAATTGGTTCAGAGACTCGGCCTATGTTTAATATTTGGGATTTGCATTCCATCAAGCATGTTTCCTGGAGAAATGCCATTCGGGATTTAATTTGCTTTAAAGACTAAAGGCTTAGGGCCAAACTATTTACTGAGGGCCAATTCATGCACATCCAGGCCTCCTAAATATCCATTCAATTGCATTACTCTCCCACTTCCTGGAATAGTTTAATCTTTTTTTGTAAGTGAAATGATGAAAGAGGTGCTGTGGCACAAAGAAGCACAAATGAGGGCCAGGATGAACAAGGTTTTGATACAGGGATAGGAAGAAAAACACATTTAAACAACATAATCCAGACAGTTGCCAAGAAGAACTGGAACATTGCATTCAGTCAATGTCAAAAAGAACAGAATTCAGAATGCATTTATAATTTAAATTTATATACACAACATTTAGTATGCAATTTAGACCACTAGTGTGTCCTAAAGAGCACTGAGTACCTTCAGTGTCCCTCTAAGAATAAACAGAAGTATCCCAAATATATCAGTATTTCAGGACAGGAAACTGCCATAATACAATATAAGCAAAACAAAAATGGAAGCAACCCAACAGACATTCCCTTAAGAATGTTAATTTATCACATCTTTTCCTACCTATTTGCACGTTAAAGAGGGAGTTCTAAATCTAGACAAGCAGTAGCTGCTGTGATAGATGAGTACCTAAGGGCAGGGAAGCAAACAACGTATATATAAAACAGAAAGAAAACAAACATGCAATCTCTCCATGGTTTCAAGTTCCTGCCCCAGAAACAGGACCTGCTGTTACACAATGGGAATTTCTAACTACACAAGTTCTAACAGCTTGTTTTCTTTCATAAGACCCAGCTTGTTCTCTTTATATCCTGGATAGCAAAGAAACACTAAATCTGATATACTTTCCTAGAACCTGTTTACATGAGTGCTTAATTATATGTAAATACATGGACACTCATTGACTACAGTGGCCATATTCACAAATTTACGAATATTTAGTGCTCATTAGTAGATCTTCCATCCCTCTGGAGATCAGTTCCAAATGCTGCTTTCAAACTGTCCCTCCCAGATAAATTAATCCCATCCCAAGATGTTCCTAGCTTGCAGCTTTCTATAATTTTATTATGACTCCTTTTGTTGAGAAAAGGGAATTAGTTAATTTTTCAAGCTTTCCTAATTAAGAACATAAAATCTGAAACGTAATTGTCTTAGAAAACGGCCCTTGTGGCCATTTCTACAATGATTGTTGGGTGTCTAACTTGTATTTATGAGACTTAGCTCCTTCTGAAATCAGTAACTGTTTAAGAAAAAGCTGTCTTCCACATTTCAAACTAAAATAATCAAGAAAACATTTAGGTGCTTAACTCATAAACTGTAATTGACTTCTCAGGTTTGCTCTTAGGAAACAGTCCATTTTCTCCAGAAAAGGACATGGTTTCTGTGTGAACGACTGCTGGGGAAACGAATTTCACTATGGAAGTTCAATTTCATAGGGTTTAGAGGGAAAAATGCAATTTTTTTAATAACCATCATGTGCCTATAACAGATGAATAATGGAGGTAAATTCTTTTTACTATTTCCTTATGGATGTGAAACTGTTCACTTAAGAATGACCTTCATTTGTTACTTTTGAACAAATGGAATCAGTAGAGTAAGTCATAGTCAGATATACATATGAGTGGATAGACAGAAAATTGAATTAAATACAAGATGGGAGAAAGCAGAATGATAGGGATAAATGGCAAGAGATCCCAAGGTTCAGAAGGCTGGGAATCAGGAAAGGCTGGGATTAAAAGAAATGTGACATACATAAGAAGATAGGGAGGAGGAAAAAAAACTTGGGTTCAAAGTTTTTATTCATACTGATTTTCAGGTTTTGTGTCATCAAACTTGGGGGTTTTCACCTCTTTAAAACCACAAAAGTATCCTCTCATTTGACATTGTCCTAAGTATCTGTATACTTTATTCTTGCTTACTGAAAATGTTAATAAGTAATATTCAGTGCTATCTGATTACTGAACTTCTTAAGTTATTCATAAATGACATGTAAAGAGACTTTTATTTTAATTCTTACATCAGAGCAGAGTTTTTTCCTTTATGTAACTATCAAAATTCTTTCTTGTTGACAAAAGTGTCCAAAGGTAATGTACTAAATCACAGATTTTTTGCTTCGCTAGATTTGTAATTGTGTTCACCTTTTAAAAATTCATCTCTGTGGTGTTCCACCACGTATATTAACATAACCAGTGATATGCTTCTTTAATTCTGTGTTCATACTGAAAACACGTGAACATGAACCTTGTGCTAATTAGTTATATGAAAAATCCAGTGAGATGCAAAGTGTTAGACTT
Organism: Cnemophilus loriae; assembly: GCA_013397755.1. NCBI lineage: Eukaryota > Metazoa > Chordata > Aves > Passeriformes > Corvidae > Cnemophilus > Cnemophilus loriae. The sequence goes on along the minus strand of VZTF01008193.1, from coordinate 1,390,475 downwards.
AATGGTACCTCAGATTACACATTTTAATCAAAACTGCGAAGTTAATACATAATGCTAATGATATTACAGAAATTAATTCAGACAGATATATTGTAACATACTAGTAGGCTTAAGTGCATTTCTCTTTAGAGGTTTCTAATCTACTTCCTAATTATCTAATTAGTAACAAGTATTTCTAATTTTTTAAACTTTTAATGAGAAATCTTGGCAGGCTGAATACTGTTTTCTTTTTCTGCAGAAAATATATGAAATATAATTTCCACTTTACGAGCAGCAATGTATCTATATCAATTTACACCATGATATGTTAGGACAATATGTTAAAGCCTATACTTGGCCATAAAAGGCAATGAGTCCATAACTTTTCTGTGAGGTCTAAAACTTCAGAGGGTGCTAAGGAAAATATACAGGCAGCCTCAATATCTTTTTGGACATATTTTGATGCCACGCCAGCATTGAATAAAAATGTTCATGCCCCTGTCTATTCCTACTCATCATGAACACTAAGGTTTGAGAAGATAAAATAAAGCAACTTTAGCTTATGGATTTTGTGCCTCCTACTCCAGTGAATCATGGACTCTGAGTCATGTGTGGTAATGATAAGAGAATCATTGCACATTAATCTGGACCCATTTTTAAAACCTTTATCCATGTACATAGTGTCCCATCCTTTAAAATAAATGGAACTGTTAATGTTCTGTTCAGTAGGAAAGAGCTTTGCAGAAAGAAAACAGGTAAGCAAGCTTGTGAAGAATATAAATTACTGTTATATATGTGATTTTCTTGTATATTTTACTACAGTAGAAGTACAGTAGACAATTTGCATCAGGAAACAGAACAGTTTAGGAAAAAGGTCTCTTTTGGTTTCTTGGGAACTTCAGGATAAAATTCTGCTACTCTAAGGAAGGCACTAGAGCAAGACACACAAGTTTATTATCACCACATACCTAGCCTAAGAATTGTTAGCATTTTAGATTAGCTTTTTAGTTTACCTAACCTTGCTACAGACTTCTCTTTTAACATTGAATTCCTGAAAAAAACCAGCCCAATCTTATCCTTTCTCCAAGACTGTTTTTCTGCACACTCTTTCAAACTTAGTAACTCTACACTGTGTACAGAGGGTTCACTGATTTCCTCCCTGCACTTCAGCCCTTCTAAGAGTGATTTCAGTGTGACTGCTCATGCATCTGAAGAATCAGACTTCTCTTCAGTAAGAAAGTATAGATCTGTCTGTGAATGTTCAGCTCAAAATGAGCTTCTGAAAAAGTTTCTTCTTTGAAGATTTTCCCCGTCTTACTTACTTATCCAGGAAAATGAATAGAATTTATTTCCACAATTACGCTGAATGAAACACTGAGAAGAAGTCTTAGTTCATAAGGAAGGATAGTGAAAAAGTCTAATTTTTGTAAGGCATTTTTGCCAAAATAATTCTTACAAACTTTACACAGGCTTTACACATACAGTTTTTATGTTGCCATTCTTGCATCAAAATCTTCTTATAAACATAAAGGAACAAACCAGATATACAAAGCAAATAATTCACTTTTAGTGGAATTAATATTTTTCAGTCTTATGGTCCTAATCACCTAGTTAATACAGAAAAGTCCTAATAATAATACATTTCAAGCTGTTATACAGTAAATACCTTCCCAGTAATTGACCCTTTCTCTGGTAAAAAAATGCCAAATTTGTGGTTTTTTGTAGATCAAAGCCTTTTAGACTATGTTAGTATTGTCTACCTGCAATAAAAAAGGAAGAACTGAAAAAAGTTAAAAAGTCCTTGAAGTAAATGATTGGTTCTACTTAGATACATTTTATATCTCGCATTTAAATTCCCCCACTTATAATTGATATGCTCAGTATGAAACTACAGATGGCCCTACTATAGAAACTAAAGGAAGTACTTAATATTTTTACTGATATTATTTTGTTATGCTTGAATGGTGTTTACATAATTCATATCCTGCAAAATCTTTGGTTCAGCTCCCTGTTTGATTGTGGAATCGTTCTGCCTTTCATCCTAATTAATTTCTAAGAAAATCATGTTGTCATTTCTAGTAATGATGAAGAGGTCAGAGCAAAAGTCCCTCACTGGGATCTCACTTCTCCTGGATTTCAGAGATTTTCATTGTGGCGTCTTGCACAAATAAAGTTGGAAGTAAATCTTGAAGGCAATAATCCTAATCAGACAGCACTATTTCAGAACGTGCATTGCTCTTGCTTCTTGATCAACACAGGGGTGCTGAACTCTCGTGTTTTGTTTTGGTTTTATTTAGATCCCTTTCTAGTGAGTGAATTACAGAGAACAGATAATGACACAAATAAGGTTGATTAGAAGGAAAGCATATTTTTAAATGCACTTAATAAATGACTCATAAAAATGCTAAACCACAGATGTCAAACTACTCTGACTGTAGAATCTCAGATACTTTCTGGCAAAATTTTCCACTCAATCAGTGCTCTATATTCCACAGTACAGTGGGTAGTGCTGGTGAAATCAAATTAAATATACCCTAAGTTTCCTTCTTTTTCCCTACAAAAGACCATTATATGATCTGAAGCCAGTCAAACCCAAACCAAATTTTTTTAAAACTGGGAAAATATAGCTCAGGTGAGTTGCTTGTGGGACTAATGGTTTTCATTGCTTTAGATATTATTTGCAAAGTTTTTCACATTTATGGTTTAAAATGGATACCCTTGACAGCACATTTTTAAATATGTATATTTAAATATAATATTTTGAATATGTAAATTATAAATCAAAATATAATATTTTGAATATTCAGATTTTTGTCTGATGTAAACCAAATCACTGGGATTATGCCAGTTAAGAGCATGAGAGAAATTGGTCAGCAAGACTTGACTTATCTTTGGTCCTTTGGTTGGGGGTCTTTGACACTTTTAGCCACAGTGACATATAAGCAAACACAGTGATAACACTGCATATTATTCTTCCTCGGACTGTGCAACTTTACTAATGCCAGCCAACTTTCTTTTCTGGGTCAAGTAATTGTTCAGTTTTTTAATCTCCAAGACGAAACTACTGTAAAAATATATGCAAACCCCATCTTTCTCATTCATGAAAACTTAGAAGCTTATAATTTCTTGAAAAATGATCTTTCTTGCTCAGGTGCTCTGTGTCTCTCTTTTATTAAATACAACTCTTCATCCTCATCCCCAAGTGCTGCAGATCTATCTGCTTTTTTGACAGAACAGTCTTCTGAAACTTCTGAAATTTTCAGGGTTTAGCTTCCATGGGAGTTTTCTTATGTTTCAGCTATCTGAGGCTTGGTGCTATATTTCATAATGTAGATCCCAAACTCCAAGCTCCTAGTAGTTTTCTGAGAAAGAAAAAGGAATGTAAAACAGTAATTTATTTAAGTCTACTCTCATTAGGAAACAAAAGAAAAAAATGAGATAATTTTTTAGTTCATAAAATAGATTTTAATTTATTTTTCTAAAGAATGTTGCTAATAAAACAATTCAGTCAATTAAGAGTTCAGTACTGTATCAAAAAATAAAATATAGAATCATAGAATCATTAGGGCTGGAAAAGGCCTCTAAGATCATCGAGTTCAATCGTTAAGTCAGCATCACAATGTTCCCCATTAAACCATGTATCCATGTACTGCAGCCTTTTGAACATTTCCAGGGATGGTGAGTGTTGAACCATCTACAGGGAGCCTCGGCCATTAATCCAGCCTGTCCTGATCCTTCTGCAGAACCTTCCTACCCTCCAGAAGATCCTGCTGGATTTGATGTCATCTTCAAACTCTCTCAGGGTGCACTCAGACCCCTCATCCAGATTATCAATAAAGATATTTAACAGAATTGGCCCAGAAACTGAGTCCTGGGAAATACCACTTATGACCATCCACCAGCTGAACTTAACTCTATTCACTTCTATTCACAGAGTAAATTAAATGATAAAATTAAGGAAACCCTAGGAATGTGTTTGTAAAATACTTATTAAAAATCTAAAGGTCTTGAAACTAAAAATAAATTATTGAAATAAAAAACCTGTCTTTCTTTTTCTTGTTAGTTTGATGAAAGATTTCCATTTTCCAAAGAATATTACTAAAAAAAATACAGGATAGTAAATCTTTCTAGTACAGTAAGTAATCTTATTCTCTATTTAGATTCTCTGACAAAAGCCTACCTTTAATTTCCACGTATGTTTTTGGATAGTGAGGGTGACTTAGCATTCCTTGATTGGTTTAACAACTTGTCACTCAATTATTTTCAGTCTAATTTCTTTTTGTTTTGCTGACCTATAAATTTCCTTTAATTACTCGATTTTGTGTGTGAAACCAAGAAGTAAAACATCTTGGTAAATCTTAGACTGGCAGATTTAACTTTGTGGCCCCAAGCAAAGTCATCTAACTTCCCTCATTTACCAGTTTGTTAAATGGAGAGATAAAAATCAAAGTTTACCTAATTAAGGACTGTATTGGGTTTGCACGGCCAGGTTTTGCTAGTGGCGGAGTTACAGGCATGGCTTCTGGGAGAAGATGGAAGAAGCTTCTTTCATGTCTGGCAGAGCCAATGCTGGCTCCAGGACAGACCTGCCACTGTCCAAGGCCGAGCCTGTCAGAGATAATACCTGAAGTAATTGTGTGCAGAGAAGAGACAAGTGATAACATGTGAAAAGAAAACTATGCAGACACTAAGGTCAGTGAAGGAGGGCAGGAGGTGCTCCGGGTGCTGGATCTGAGATTTCCTGCAGCCTGTGGAGCAGACCATGCTGAAGCAGCTGTGCCCCGGCAGCCCATGAAGGACCACAGAGATGCAGAAATCCACCCTCAGCCTGTTGAGGAGACCCATGCCAGAGCAGCTAGATGCCCAAAAGAAGACTGTGAACCTGTGGGAAGCCCATGCTGTAGCAGGGTCCTGCAAGGGACCTGAAGACCTGTAGAGAGAGGAGCCCATGCTAGAGCCGGTTTCCCGGTGAAACTTGTGACCCTGTGGGGGACCCGCACTAGAGCAGGTTTTCTTTGAAGGACTGTGCCCCTTGGAAAGAGACCCACACTGGAGCAGTTCATGAAGAGCTGTAGCCTGTGGGAAGGATCACGTGCTGGAGCAGGGCAAAGACTCCTCTCCCTGAGCGGCAGCTGAAACAACATGTGATGAACTGACTGTAACCACCAATCTCCCATCTCCCTGTACCACTGCGGGGGAGGAGATAGATGCTAGGAGGGAGAGAGGGGTTCAGGGAAGGTGTTCTTAAGATTTGTTTCACTTCTCATTATCCTGCTCTGATTTTGATTGATAATAAATTCAATTGGTATCTCCAAGTCAAGTATGTTTAGCCTGTAATAGTAATTGATGAGCGATCTCTGCCTGTCCTTATCTCAACTCATAAGCTTTTAATTATATTTTTTTCTTCTCTGTCCAGTTGTGGAAGGGAGTGATAGACAGCCTTTGGTTCATACCTGGCATCCAGCCAGGGTCAACCTACCACAGACAGTTTCATAAATTATCTGTATAAAGGTTTGTGAAGTCATTGGACTGTAGGATGATGAATGATGTATAAATAAGATGCAAGTGCTTTTATAAATTAAACGCCATTTGAAAAGTTTAAAATGAATAAATGTTACGGTTAGTAATTCAGGGTGGTCTCCAGCAGTGTTATCTATGCTATTTCTGTCAAAAAATCAGAGTATCAAGACATTTACAACAAAGTATTCGTCCTAAAGCTGCTCTGGCTAATCTCATACTCCATTTTTTTTCTTCCTACAACCCTCAGAAAGGTTCTGAATGGCCAATCTTCCCTCCTAATCATCAAAATCTCTGATTTCGCAAGTACTTCATGCATAACCTTTCAAGCATGTCCACGCTTTTCTGTTCCAAGTAATACCTTAGTTTTGTCATCACATCAAGCTCCCTTTCAACTCCCCAACCCTCTGGATGCCATCCTTAACTACATAGTACCACTGAGCCACCCCATTTTATACTCTGCCCTGAAGTTTCTGTGTTCATGAACCTCATTTTTCTCGCCCTCCAAGTCCTGTAAATAACATAGTCCACTCCCCCACTTTCTGCATAATTTAAAAATGTGTCACAGTCCTACGACTTCTGCTGTTGCTCTCCCACTGATCATGGAAACTTGCTTTTCTTCCCCATCTTCCTTACTCCCTACTTGGCCAGGAACATAGACTTGGCTGCCGTGGGAGGGATTTACTCTAACGAGACACTTGCCAAAATCTATTTGGATGCAACTAACAGCACAGAAACTGAGATCCAAGAACAAAAAGGGCAAAAAACTTATATGACAGCCTTACCCAAGAAACTGTGTTAGTTGTTCTTTTTTTTAACTTATATGACTTGGAGAAGAGAACAAACTTGTAATTTTTGCAGTTAGACAAATCTGAAGCTGATGGTACAGACTTGCAGAAGGATTTGAAAATGTTATATGTATAACATCTGCTGATGGATCAGCAGATGAAATCCAGTGTTGAGAAGTGCAAGGTAATATGCCTGAGGGAAAATATGACAGAAAGTTAGCTGCTACTTCTCATGAAAGTGAACCTGAAGCTACTGTTGACAGTTCTCTGAAAATTTCAATTCAGTGTTCAGCATCAGAGAGATGAGCAATACATTAAATAATTATATATATTATATATAATTAAGAATTATAATTGTATATAAAATTATATATTAATTAATGTATGGTTTGAAGGAAGTTTCAGTGCTATGTGCAGTTCTTTTGACCTGTATCTTCATCATTAAAAAAGACTTTAAAAGGAACAGAAGAGATTTTCTATCAAAAGTATTTCCTACTTTGGGCCATGGGGAGGTTAGCATTCCAGCTTATGAAAATAACCTATGTCCAAGACAATCTAGTTGTCAGAGTTAAAATCACAAATTAATGCAGCAAGTGGATAGTGATTATTCCTCATTATCCAAAAAATAACTAATACCTAATGAAATTATCCAGCAACTGATAAATGGGTTTAAGCATGAATATAAAAGTACTTTTGTGTATAATTAGCTATGATAATTTATAATAAGAATATGGCTGGGGTGCACATTTAGCTTGGCAATATTTAGCCATAAGCTGGCTTTGGAATGATAACCCGTGGAAGATTTATATAGTATATGTCCTATTTCCTATATCATTAAATTAAACATCTGCCACTGAGTAGTGTCAGAAGAATTTGAAGAATTTAAGAATGCTCCTTGCAAATACTGCTGCTGCTCCTCTCCCGCTGATCACACAAAAGATACATTAGCTTAAAAAAAAGCAAAACCCAAAACCCCAAAAACCCCATAACTTCCTCCTCCCCCCCCCAAAAAAGAAAAAAGATCATTTCTTCCCATTTAGTGTTCAGTGCTTGGCATAATACCACTTGACAGATTCAATATAAGATATAGCATCAAGTAGACCTATAGACCTATTGAAATTAAGTTAATAACTTGATGTGTATTTTTTACAGTGATTGGCAGGTGTATTGATATTAAGCATACCCTTTTCTTTCCTGCACTCTGTTACTTATCGCACAAAATTTTTAGTAGTTTTCCTACTAGCTCCAATTGGAACCAGGTTCCTAGCCCATTTATATTTTCCAGGATCAGACTGTGCAATAAAATCTATTTCAAAGAAAGAAGCATAATCATGCAGATCTTTGATGCTTGCTACAGCTCCCTCTGCCAAAAGAAAAGAGAAATTCCATCAACAAAGAGAAATTCTATCAAAAAAGGGGAAAAAAAATCCTTACTGGTCCAAAACTAGACCATTAACTGAGAATCTCCTGGAAAGTAACAAGATACTATATTTTATTTTTTTTCATTAATGAAATAAGAATTCCTGAAAAAAAATATACATTTTTGACACTACACACATACTTTTTCTAAAAATACAATGTAGTTTACTTTCAAAACCATAATATTATATAGTGAATGGTAAAGTTCATATGTAAGTATGAAGCTGATATGAAACACCAAAGCAATAACTCTGAGTTATGATGCCAGAACAAAGTGGCCAAAACAAAATGGCCAGAACAAAGTAGCAAATGTCAATTGATAAATCAGAGACAGGGAGCATGGCTTTGCATCAGGTTTTGCAAATGTTTGGTTTCATAAGCTAAGTACTGTTTTTACCAAAATGGGTGTAAGTCTTTCCAATTACATCAACACACACCGAATTAAGCCTCGGGTCTGAAGGTTTTAAGTATGTCACAAGTCAGAGGTGGAATACATTTGTGGTTTCTGTGACGCAGTCTCATATCTAACCTTTAAGTGTTTCTCTATAGGAGACTATGATGATATAAATAAAATTGAGAGGCCTAAACACAGATAATATATATTACATAAATATATTACACATACAGATAAATGTGAGGAATAATCCAGCTAGGAATCAATAAGAATGCTGTATTATCATTATGTCAGAAGAATACATATTTTTCACAGCTATTTATCTCAACTTTTTTTGTATAACTGCTAGAATTTCTTAATCAAGAAACTGACATTCTATGACGGAAAGATCACTGCAAACATATGCATACCCTCTAATTTCATATGTTGAAATATAATGGCTTTCTAGGCAACCTTTCTTTTGCTAGATGAAAATAAACTTTTTTAAAGTAGTTCTTTCCCCCTTCTATATCTAAAGGATCAAATTAAGATGAAAGTTGCAGTTTACTAACTTATTTAGGAAATTTCTTCATGTAGGGAAAATTTGACGTTAAAAAAAAAATGAAAAAAAAGGGAGGAAGAAAAAAAGGAGAGTGCACGAGAGAGAGAGACAAAGAGAGAGAAAGCAGGTCTTTGAATGAAATAAAATGGCTAAGTTTCAGATATAACTAGTTTATGCTACACAGCTGCTAAGAAAGCACTAGGGATTTAGAGATTCAGAGGAAGAAGAGAAGGACACCGCAGTGCAGTCAGATTCAGTGAGCTATATAATCTACTTAAAAGTTTGATTAGAAATTCTATTGTGTCTGGACAGTAGGCAGGCTGCCTTGTAGACATGAAGGAAAGCAATGGGTTCTTAAAGTTTCATGTGACAGCACTCCCATTGTTGTCTCTTTTTATTAACGACATGGAGGCAACCACGATAAGTCTAAATGGGCAGAGCACTGATTGGCTTAAGTGAACTTCCTATCTATAAAGCCCCTGTAGTCTCCCTGTCTGCTGGATTTCTATAGCAACAACTGAAGGGCAGCAGCACATTGATGAAAAAAGGAGCAAAACTCTCTCCTGCAGGTATAATTTGTTTTTATCTTGACTCTAGTTCTCTTTCAAATATCACTCTTTCTCTATTGGATGATGTCAAACTGTGTTTGCTTCAGAAAGGTGAAAGTGTTTAAGAGTAAAACAGTCATGCCTACAGTCCTGACATAACATACACTCCAGAACACATATACAGAGAAATGAATACCTATATTCAATGCATGGATTTTGTGAATATATCTTGTACCTTGTTACTTATTTATTTTAATGCCCTCAGATATTGGGCATTATCTATACCTATAGCGCTAATCTATAACCTATTACCTTACCTATAACTGAAGTAAATTCAAAGGATGATATTAAATGATTTTTCTCAAATTATCATCTGGATTTTCTAAAAGAAGTACTTGATACTTATGCATCAAAATACTTATGTATTACAAAAATATTTTAGAATAATGTGATTCTAATGTAACATCTGTAAGAAAGTTATAAAAGAGAGAAAGCTGTTTAAAAGAATCTGTAATTCATATATTAATTAGTTTCTCTGTATTAACTCAACATTGTAATCTCTACACAGTCTCAGATTATCTTTAAAATATGCATACGACTACTGAAATATTTTTTTCCATTTCACACTGTAGACACAACTGCATTCTGCAAGTTGCATTAAGTGGTTATTTTCCATTAACATTGAAAATGGTAAGTATGCTGTGCTTTAAACTTACTTCACATTACTCTGCAAATGATGCAGTACAAAATATTTACAAATATTTATTTATTTTATTTCATAAAATAAATTTATGTTATTTACTCCCTAAATAACATAAAGAGAAGTTCAAGGTCATAGGCTAAACATAATTTTATACTAGCCTTGCATGTGCAGCAACAATATTTATATACCGCACATTCATGTCATCAACATCATAACAAATGATGCTGAAACATTTTGATAGAAGCAAGAAGGTGCTATAATTATTTGCCTTTCCAACAATTTATATTTTTCCTACAGCTTATTACAAAACTTTCATTTCTTCCCTCTAAAGTATATTTTATTCCATGAGCACACAAGATGATTGCATCACTTATACCATAATGTGTTCGTGTTATCATCCGATTCAAACAGATTTTTACTTTCTGTATTCATGTCAGAGAGAGATTGGGAATTAACTGTGAAATCCTTGAAATGATGACCTGAATCTGACATAACTTTAAGTGGTTCTAGTAGTTTTTAACATAAATTTATATGAGTTTCCACTAAATTGCGTAAGAAACACAGGAATAGCACGTTTTACTCCTGCATAGCATCCTATATTCATCAAGCTTCTGTAAATCAGAAGCAAGTTTTCTTGATTATACTAAAGGACAGAACTTCAAAAATCAAGAGACAGATGCAGATGGAGGAGAGCTCTTAGATTATTTTATTATATTTTATTGTAGATGGGTTTTAACCATTATATCCACTGGATATTTATTTCACTACTGAGGACTTTTAATTTTCTCTTCCCTCCAAACACCTGAAGAAATTATTAAATAATTTATTGCTGACTGCTGGGCACGACAAATTTTAGACTTGTGGTCCCAAGTAAATTAGGTCAAGAGTACAATAATCCAAAAGCAAAATATATTTCAATAGAAAAACTGACTTTAATTAATTATCATAAGTTTTAGTGAGGATAAGGTCTAGTTACTTTGAACTCCTCTACATCTCAAAGATGGTAAAGAAGGCTCCTAATTACAGCACATTTTTACTTCTTCAGCATATCTATATTCTGCTGCATGAATTCATTGAAAGAAGATGCAATTGACTTCAGACAGTATATAATATTTCCTTTCATTTCAGCAGACATTCATAGCTATGGAAATTACAGATCAGAGAAGACAGAAAAGACATGATCAAAACATATCCTAAGCCCTGAGGTCTTCAGTGCTTGGAAAGCAACATAAACTCCGGTCTAGTCATGCTAAAAAATTCCAAATCGGCTCTGTGCCTCAGAAAAGATATGATCTAATAGCTTTTATGGAACACTCTTCAATATTCATGTTAGGAGCAGCAAAGCTATTTGCAGCATCATGGACACTTAAACACATAAAGAAAAACGGCACAAGGAGATAAAACTGAAATAATAATATTCAAAGTCATCAAAGAGTCATCATAAGAAGAAAGGACAAACAGTTCAAATAGATAATTATGAGGCATAGCAATGCACTTTTTCTTGCTGAATATTTGACCAGAGATGATTAGAAAAAGTGTGTCAGGGACAGGAGAGATAATCTGGAGAGATCTCTGCAGTAGAAAATGTTTCCATTTGTGGTGGGTTGACCTTGGCTGGATACCAAATGCCCACCGAGCCAGTCTATCACTTTTCCCCTCAACTGGATAGGGGAGAGAAAATATGATGAAAGGCTTGAGACAAAGACAGGGAGAGATCACTCAGCAAGTACCACCATAGGCAAAACAGACTCCACTCAGAGAAATCAATCTAACTTATTGCCAATCAGAAGTCGAGTAGGATAACAAGAAATAAATCCAAATCTTAAACCACCTTTTCTGCACCCCTCCCTTATTCCTGGGCTCTGCCTGCCTTCCTGTTTCTATCTCTCTAGGTCATATTTACTGTTAAATAAAAGCCATACTATTGACTTAGGCATATGGTCTCATTTGCACCTTAATTGCAGCAGAGGCATCTCTTATAATCAAATCATAACAGTTAGTCACATACATGAAGTCAGAGGACACAATCAAGTGATGCTTTTCAGTCAGCAGCTATTGAACCAGCATTGCTTATATGAAAAACATAATTAAAATGTTAATTACAATTCTAAAGGAACAAAAATATGTTAATCATGACACAGCAGAAATTGACATGCTGTAAGTCTCTAAATAGAAGCATCATGTTTATAGCTTTCCTCAACAGTGTGATATAGAAAGCAAAGATGAATTACATAAAACACAGAATTAACAATCCTTGTCTTGAAGAAAATGGGAGTCATAAAACATTTTGGAAATGATGAAATACAGTAAACGTAAACAACATGAGATTGAAACAGAGAAGATTTCCTATATTTTATTTCCAGACAAGTAGAATATGTGGAAATTAATTCCTTGTGTTCTCTTGGTTTTAGAAGGCTACATAGAACAAGATTAGGGCACGGTTAACTCATAGAAAAGAAGAGAAACTATAAGGAAAATGTCCAGCTGTGCATCGTGAGGTCATCATAGCAACACAAATTCCCAAACCAGCATGATATCTGATGACATGTATCTGGTGTGTCCTTCCTCTTCAGGGTGAGAAATTGCGAAGGGCAGCTGCAGTGAGGCTGAGCATTATATTAAAGTTGAAGTCATTCAAAGGAAAATCACAAAGAGAATTCTCAAATTGTAAAGAAAATAATTAATGATCATCACAGGATAAATGGCATACATAGGAAACTGGGAAGGCATGTATTTGAAGAAGTCAGAATGGCAATGAGGAAGAAGCATCCATTAATTTGGGAGGTTATGGAACTTTTCATCCTAGTTTAGAGAGTTTAGATCACGTTACATAAAGGATCTAAATCGCTTTAGCATGACACAGTTGGTCTGGAGTTTATTCCAAATATTTTTGGAAGTCAATAAAACCATGTAATGGATTATTAAAAAAAGAAAGTTGATATTCTAGCTACTTATATTTCAGGGTAAAACAAAGTTTTGTCTGTCTTTGGCTATGACAAATGGCAACAGGATCACGGGACCTTCCATTGGGTCTAGAAGACATATTAAAGCAGAGTGAGTTTTGTTTTAGGGGAGTTGTTGCAGTCTTTTCTGAGGAACTAGCCAAATCGATTCACATCATTTTAGAGTCTGCATACAATGGGGTGGATGATATTTCTTTCACATGATTTCTTTCACAATCTGACTTGGAGTGTGCTCCAGGATGAAGAGAAGTGAAAGCAGGTGCAATGGGAGGACACAGATGGTAGACCCAAAGGAATTTGAAGCTTGTTGGAAATATCTTGGGGAACAATGCTAATCCTTTCATAATAAAAAAGAAAGAATTAAAGTGGATTTGTAACAGCAAGATACCTACTGGAAACAGCATTTATAGTCATTCAAATTAATTCTTGCCTTGTGTTCTTTCAATTCACAAGAGACTGCAGGTTAGGCTAGCGATGAAATCTGAGTTCAGAAATCTTAGACCCTTCCACTTTCTCAGGGGGCATCAAACTAAGGTTTCTGTTTATGTTGTAGAGAATAAGGAAAACTGAGCACTTTTTGGCATCTACCCAACCCCCCACCGGGGTGTTAAATGTATTACAGATGAGCTTGGAGAACAGGCAGCAGGGCCTGAGCATTCAGAATAAAGCAAAAAGAGAAAGGTTCAGCTGTGCTATCTTAAAGACCTTGGCCTGTGATGCCCACATGATGGGTGAGAAGAGAAAAAATGTCCTCTTATCCTAACTTCTGCATAATGCTTTGACTTGAAGAGAGCGAGGATGTGAGTGCAAAACATTTTATGTCTGAGAAAGAAATCAATGAGCAATTTCATAAACGTTTTTCACATGATGTGTCTTCCCCCTGGGGTTGTCACAGAACAACTTTTTTGAAAAAAAAGAAAGACAGATCTCACTGAACTTGAAAACCATCCTGTAAATCTCTTATTTTCAAGAAATTCAGATAAAAATTCCAAGGCACCATTGGCTGTTACAATTTATCACTGATGAGTTTGTGTCTGGAATAGGAAAAAGAAGTCCCTGTAATATTGCTCAAATAAGTTAGGTTAGTCCTTCAAAATCATAACACTGTTTTAAACATTGGAAAATGAATGTTTTTCTCCAGGTTTAGGTACAGCAGTTTGGAACCATAGATATATTAACTTATTGATGAAGAGTTGTTCTGCAACTGTGTTTCCTGTTTCTTTCCTTTCCTTTCCTTACATGATCTGTTCTCCAAATCACAGAAATATATTTTCCCCCTGCTAAGAAACAAATGAAAAGTAAGGATATAAGAAGAAAATAGAGCAGATTGCAGTCATCAGGCACAGGGCTTGCTCAGACAAGTGTACTGACCAGCCACAATTTATAACCAGACACTTTTATACTCCATTCTGTTTGTTCCTCCTTTGCTTCCTTCTGTTTCCCCTTTCCATGCACATTGCCTCATTAGTTGGCACAGTCCAAACAACAATCTGAACCCTCAGGTTCTCATCCTTACCAGTTTCAAAGTCGTGGTTTGCTTGCAGGTTTTTGATCACAAGATCAATTCACACACTTAAATTTGTGTGCTTGACAAATGTTTGTTTCCTGTCTTTGTCTCTATTATGTTTTTCTGTCAGATCTATGCCTCCAAGTGTTTTGTTTATAATTTCTCCCTTTTCCTTGGTGTCCCATTTGAGAAGGTTGTTGATCAGAAAATCTTACTGAAATAAAGATTTCTATATTGAACATACCATTATCAATTAATTTGACTGGCTAGGTTTGGTTGTCCCTCCCTCATCATTTGCCAGTCAGGTCCATGTCTTAGTATGTTCCTGTGCATGGTTTTCCTCCTTTCTCAATATTCATTTTAGCCCTGAAAATATCCTTGACCAGACACTCTTAAAAGAGCAGAGGATTTCTCCTTCCTCTTATCCATCCATAGTTCCACATCATTTGTGGCCCTGCCTTTAGCCACAACTCTTCATTTCTCTCCTGGCAGTTCCCTTGTGATCCAGGGGTGGGTCATCTAAATACTCCTTAGTATCCTGCATATTTGCTAGCCCCGGTCAGTAATTTCCATTATGACAAAACAGGCTGTTTTGGTTAAACCCCAGCTGGAAACCAAGCACCATGCAGCTGCTCACTCATTACCCCCAAGCAGGATGGGGAGAGAATATGAGTGACAAAACTCATGAGTTGAGATAGAGACAGTTTAAGAGGTAAGGCAAAGAGCTACACAGGCAAGCAAAACAAAACAAGGAATTCATTTGCTCATTCCCATCATCAGACAGTTGTTCAGCCATCTCCAGGAAAGCCAGGCTCAGTCACACATAATGGTTATTTGGGAATATAAACACCGTAACTTCAAACATTCCTCCTTTTCTCCTTCTTTTTCCCAGCTTCTATTCCTAAGCATGACACCATGTTTGATTTTCATGATTGCAAAATATCATCACTCTTTAATTGCTGGTTTTTACAGTTTAAAATACATATATATTTTTTTAATTTTCTCACTAACAAAGGAATTAAAATTAGGGCATATTACAGATTATATTACTTACATATACATGTAAATATAGAAATATACAATATGTTGTGTCACATATAATGATCACGTGGTCAATTTTTGCAATATTTCTTACTTCTTTCTTGTAATTTATTTTGGAAGATAACAAATGATAAACAAAGAACAAATTTAAATTAAGATTTCTTTCCAAAAAACATGCAAGTCTCACACTGTAAGAGACCTATAAGGATCATTGAGTCAAACTCTCTGCTCCTTGTAGCACTACCTAAAACTTAGACATATAACTAACAGCCTTCTCCACATACTCCTTGAACTCTGACAATCTTGATGCCACAACCACTTCCCTGGGGAGGCTGTTCCAGCGACTGACAAACCTCTCCTTGAAGAAACTTTCCATAATGCCCAATCTGAACTTCCCCAATGCAGCTTCCTTCCGTTTCGTCCTGTCCTATCACTGGTCACCACAGAAAGATCAGCACCTCCCTCTCCATTTTCCCCCTTGAGGAAGATGTAGACTGCTATGAGGGCACCCTCTGACCTCTTCTGCAGGCTGAACCAAATGACCTCAGCCACTCTTCCTGGGTCTTGCTCTTGAGGCCTTTCACTATTTTGACTGCTTTCCTCTGGACACAGTCCAAAAGCTCTATATTCTTCTTAAACTGAGGTGCCCAAAACTGCACACAGTACTTAAGTACTCTGAAATTCAATGAGGGCAAATTCAGAGTCCTGCATTTGGGGAGGAATAACCCCATGCACCAGTACAGGTTGGGGAAAGCACCAGTGGAAAGTCTGCTGGAAAGGAATTCTGCAGAGAAGGACCTGGCGATCTTGGGGGAAAACAAGTTGTCCACCAGTCAGCAGTGAGCCCCTGAGGCCAAGAAGGCCAAGAGAATCCTAGGGTGGATTAGGAAGAGCATTGCCAGCAGTTCGAAGGAGGTGATCCTGCTCCTCTACTCAGCCTTAGTGAGGCCACATCTGGAGTGCTGTGTCCAGTTCTGGGATCCTCAGTAGCAGAGAGAGATGGAGCTCCAAGAACAGGTCCGGAGAATGGCAACAAAGATGATCAACAGGCTGAGCAACTATCTTATGAGGAAAGGGTGAGGGAGATGGGCTCGTTCAGCCTTGAGCAAGATGTATGATAGGGGGCCTCATTAATGTCTATCAGTATCTGAAGGGAGAGTGCCAAGAAGATGGAGCCAGGCTCTTCTTGGTGGTGCTGAGCAACAGGACAGGAGGCAACAGGCAGAAACTGACATACAGGAACTTCAATCTGAATATGATGAAGAACTTCATTACTGTGTGAGTGACCTTGCACTGGAACAGATTTCTCAGAGAGGTTGTGGAGTCTCCCTCACTGGAGATATTTAAGAACTCTGAATACAATATTGTGCCATGTGCTCCAGGATGACCTAGCCTGAGAAGGGAGGTTGGGCCAGGTGAACCACTGTGGTCCCTTTCAACCTGACCCATTCTGTGATTCTGTGAGGTGAGGCCACACCAGCATAGTGTAGGGCAGGACAATCACCTTTGTTGACTGGCTGGAGATTCTGTGTCTAATGCACCCCAGGGTTCTGCTGGCCCTTTTGGCTGCTGAGGAACGCTATCGACACGTTGTCAGCAAACCCCCAGATATCTTTCCGTGGGGCTGCTCTCCAGCTGCTTGTTCCACAATTTGTATATATTTGTATGTATTTCCAGAGAATCGAGTATTTGTTGCAGCTATTTGTAGCTTATCTGTGAAACAGAATTCATGGGGAACTCAGATGATGAGTCTAAAATCAAATGTACAATTAGAATATAATTGCTTCCAGTGCATTTAATCAGGGAGCTCATATCTCTCATACAGAAAATAAAGAAAACATTTAATAAAATTCCTAATATCAAGTTTGAAAGATTAAAACCAAACAGAATTCTCTTTCATTTTTTCTCTCCAAAGTTTCATATAATTTCAACTAGACAAATAAACTCTGGATGCATCAGTTCAATTACTACACTCATTATTCAGTGCAACTATATTATTCAATTAAATTGAAATTAGAACTAAATTGAAATTACAATCTGAATAAACTACTGCAGGAAGATATAAGTAATATTGTATTTGTGCTACACTTCTGCTGCATTTCATTTAAAATTCACATGAAAATATAATTAAATCAGTATTAGTAACTTACTTTAGTTTTATGTTAATCTTATTTTAATGGAAACCCAAGAAGAAACAGGAAAATCACAATTAAGTCAGCATTTTATTTGCAGGTCTAAAGGCAAGTCCTTAGAGTTAGGGTTTTTTCAAAGACTATGCTTTCCATGCGTCTTGCCTGTTATAATGAAAATAAAGAAGGTAAGTAATGTATACAAGGACAAGCTTTAGATGTTTGTTGATGGTTTGTAATACCTTCACGTCTCATTGCCAGAAGATTTCAAAGCAAACTGCTCCTCAGTGTAATATCAAAATCTGATATAAAGAGATATCCAAATGGTTGTTGGGATGTCTTCAGCTTTATGGAATATAGCTTCTGTCATTATTCCCTGTTAGGATGGCTTATTTTTTGATAGCATTATCAAGGAAGTATTAATATACATATATGTGTGTATATACATAAATAGTAACTCGTCAAATCTCCAAGTTCATATTTGACACAAGGCAGTGCACATAAGGTCATATACTGACACTGTGCTTCTTATTTACAACCAGCACGAAATGCAGGTCATTTTACAGTTATGAATCAAACTTGAAATACATGTCTTGCTGGAAATTGTGTTGAAAATGTTTATTTAAGCTAAATTTACAACAGATATTTATGGTTATGTTTAAAATTAATTTTATTAAGGAAAACTAACTTAAAATGTATGGTTACTGTTTCAGGGCGAAGATTTTAGAGTTTTTATGGGGTTATAAGGTATTCCTATTATGGCACAATCCTCTCCAAAAACAATTTGTGTGGAACGGCACATGCAATAATTGAAGTGGTACAACTGTAAGGGAGCAAGTTACTTGTTCTGCTTAATAGTGATTCAATACAACTAGAAAGATTCTATAACTGCTCAAGAATACCTCCAGTGGTCTTCTTCATGCATGGAGGTGATGAAAAATCAGTCTTCAAAAGCAGTTTTGATAGAACTTCTTTCAATGAAAACCTCATGTTTAACTAAATACATTTAATTTAAAATATTGTAGTTTGGTTTACATTTCTGAAAAAAAAAAAGAAGTTAGGTGTACTTTAAGCTGGCAAATTACTTCATCAGTTAATGTAACAAGATAAAGACTAATACACAACTTTTTTATGCTAGCAGAAAAAAAAAACTGCTGAACCGATGGAATTCTCTGAAGAATTGTTGTTTACCACATGCAAAAGTTCAATTTTCTTTTCCTTTCTGAGGCATTTTCTTAACCTTCAGAGACTTACAATGAAGCAGACAGTTCTTCAGAAGGCTGGAACTATGGATTTATTGCCATATACCCCCGAGTCTCTTTTAAGAAAATCCCAGCGTATCTTTTTTATCTGATCATTTAAGTGATCTTTGATGACAATGCAGAGTATGCAAGAAAAAAAATGTAATGCAAACATAAAAAACCAGCAGCGTATGCCAGACCGTATTTAGAGAATATCACAGAGATGCCAACACAGCATTTATTATCAAAGCAAAAGAAAAGATGAATGCAAGAGAATAACTACTGAAAGTGCATGATCTAGGTTTTTAAAAACACCTGACAATACTAAACCAGAACAGCATCGCTAACATCTTCCATTATTAATGAGCATGGAGCTCACAAAAATTTCCTACTGTTGCTTTTAAATACAGATTTTTGTTTTTTAAAATGTCTAGCACACATTTTTGAATTTAGATATCTGCAGGAGAACATTACTCTAGGGAGTTATATATGGAAGAGATGTACTTATCCGCAAGGAAAGGATGATCGTCTTAGCTGCAAACATAACTTTAAGAAACAGTTTCTTCTCTTACACAGCAAAATCATTTAATGACAAATATGTCTGAAACCCACTTTCTCCAGCTTAAGTGCCTGATTTAATACTAAAAGCATTCAGTCAAAACTTCCCCTCTCCCTGCTGTTGGTAACCCATGTTTTGTACTTGTACAGCAGCTATTTTCCTGAAGACTGAGAGGAAATAAGACCTTTTCTCTCAAAGCAGTTGTCAATAACATTTCATTGAGCCATTGGTAACATAATTCTTACAACTGTTTTTGTAATCGTTGGCAATTCTTAATGAGTGACAGAACAGTTTTTTAAATAAAACTGCTGAGTACTTTAGTTGAGTGTCAGAAAAACTCACAGTTACAGAAAACATTTGCTTGGAAAATATGCCATCACTTTCCTCAAATCAATAGTTATAATTTATTTACTATAAGGTGACCCAGACCCAGTTCTTCTCTTCCATCAGTTAGCTGAGACTAATGGAAAAAAAGTTACTTCTAAATTATAACAGATTAAGAAAAGAACCTTTATATTCCATATAATTTATATCTGTTCATACTCCAACAGTACAGTAAGTAAATTATACTGTATTGTAAGACAAGCAATTACTTTTGCCAACATGTACTAGAGTGCCCTTTAGTACAAATTTCAGCTGCTATGGAATGTTAAGGTTAAAATCAGAATAAAATTGAGAAAACAAGTAGGATAGAGGACCTACTTATGGAAGACTGATTATGGCAGCTCTGATTCCTTCAAATGTTAGTTTGTTTTTTTTTTTTGTAATCTGCTCTGAACACCTTCTAGCAAAAAATGATTGCAGCAACCAGTCCTACTGGGCTTAATAAATTATAATTATTTCTGGAGTACTATCACAACAAATAACATCAGTGGGACTACTAACATGTTAATATACCAGCCTGTGGATGTCAGAAAGAATCTTAACCAGGACATTCTATTATTTTTTTTTCTTTTGAACATCTGAATATTATTGGGTGCCATCACATTTTTTCAAGGTGTGACTGCAGTTGCACGGTTTCTATTTCAAAAAAGTATGAGGTAAAAAGCAAATGAAAGCTAAAAGTCTACAGATTCTATTTATACATAAAGTAATTTCTTTGTTATACTGAGTTTACTTTTTGGCATCAGACTAGTCTTGGTGAAGATATTAAGATGATGCTACAATGCAAAATTGTAAGTTTCTCTTATGTCTTTTGCAGGTCCATCAGGAAAGAAGTCTGCTGAGTTTATTCTTTCTGCTAAAAAAAAAAAAAAAAGAAAAAGAAAATATAAAATACAAATAAATGCAATTCAACTGTTATGGTCTGAAGCAGGATTTTTTAACATTAAAAATGGAGATAAGCTATAAGGTGATTTCAAATAGGCATGGAGCAGTGATCATATAGCCACAGCCACTAGAATCTCTGTTCAAATATTTACTCCATCTATACTAATCATAAGTGTAAATGACTGTGATCATTTAGAATTTGCAACACATTAGAAATTTATCTTACTGAAAATCCAGATTTCCTTTACTATGAGAGTGTTTCTGAATGTTGCTAATATATCTTGTAAAAGCAATTGTTTGAAGAAGACAAGTTGAATAAACACTATCCTAATGGAAAACCCGTATTTATAGTGCACTTGGAGAGTTAAGACAGGGAAAAACTGATAAACCACCTCATATCTTCTTCTCAGTGGAATTCTATTAACTTTTTTTGAGCATGAAAAATATTCTTTTAATTGTTCACTTGAAAGAATGTTATATTTTTTTTATTTTAAGAGGATAAAGATATTATTAGAGACTAGTGTGCAAAGGTGAATATTATTTTAAAAATTATTTTCAGAATTCAGATGAATATTTTTTTAATGTAGTGATTGAATAAATGGTTCAAGAAAGAATGAAATAGTTGCAGTTTTTTAAAAAAAATATTAAAGCAATAGTGGAGAAGATAGAAACTGCTACAGGCACAGAATAAACGCTGTACCAATGCTGCACATTTCTTTCTCTTTTGCTCCCTTGCCCCAAGGGTAGTTTCCCAGGGAGTCCAACTGACTAGCTGCTGGGAAAGCTGGAATTTTGCATCGTAAAAATTCAGGCTCCTGACTTTACTCTTCACCTGACCCACATTCTTCATGATCAGCGTATGATCGCTGCAGCTCAGGCTGCCTCAAATGATCAATAACTTCAAATAGAGAGGATTGATTATATGTTCATAGTAGAAATTAAACCTATTGTTTGTACCCAAAAGAGGGTAATTTCTGAGCCCCAGTTTCACAAGAAGTACATTTGGTCTGCCTAAGATTGAGCTTTGAGCCTACACAACTGTGTCTGATGTAGTTACCACTCCGTTCTCTGGCAGCTCTGTGTTCATCAGACCCATTACTATTCATAATGAAATCATCTTATAAAGCTTCACAAGAAGATATTAAGAATATTCACTACTTGTTATATTCTGGGTCTTTTTTTCCTTCTGTGACATTTCAGATTAACAAGATGGCAGTCTGCCTATCAACAGAGACAGACATACGCAACTAAAATCTTTCTACTTCATCCTACCCTATAGTTTAACCTTGGATGACAGGTATTTGCTTCAATATAAAATATGGCTATCATACAGAGATCTTCAATAGTATTTATTAAGCTATTTCTATTTTTTCCTATTGGTTAATATAAAAAATTATTCAAACATTTCAGATATCTCTGAGTCCTGAAGAGTCATAAGTTTTACCTCTAAGTTTTTCAGAAAAAAACAGTCATGATGTAGTTACTTTATTATTTCAGTATTTCAAAATATGAAGCACTAATTTTTTATATATTTTAGTATTACAGCATTAACATTAATAGAATTGCTTCTGAAAGAGAAGAACAGGATTAATAAGGTAGCAGGAAATGGTCTGTTATGTGATAATTCCTGCAAGATACTTTGTTTGCTGTACATTCAGATGGCTGAGTTTAATATTATAGAGATAAATAAACAGAAAATGTTAATATGGGTATGTACATATATATCTGTGTTTACTTGCTGCATAATTTGAATAGGCTCACATATATGTGTCCCGTATGTGAAGACATACTAATATCAGTATATATCTCACCTTACCTTAAGGAAGTAAGGAAGATACCTATTGGAACTTACTGGAAAAATAGCTTTCTATATGGTCAGTGCAGAGAAAATCTCCATGAGAAAAGTCAGATATTTAATGTACTTTTTTCTCTACTAACTTTATAGGGAGCTTAGGGCAACCCTGCTGCTTGTTTTAAGTGTCTTATTTTTATACTTAAATAGGTGGCATTGTACATACGGCAGATGGGTCAAGGCTAAAAAAAAAAGGTAAAAGAAGTAGTTTTGGCCACATCAGCTTTTCTGTGACAGCTCATTTTTGTGTAGGAAAAAAATCTTTTACTTCTCCATGCCTTTTTCTGATCCTTTGCCTTTCTATATCCTTTGATTAAAGCCTTAATCAGTGAAGGCTCAACAATTCAGGAATTTCAGTTTTATACTGCTGCAAAGTCCTGAGGATTTAGCAAAGGCTTTTGATGGGAATCACTCATGAATATTTGTGACATTCTACTGATTCCCAGACAAAGCTGTCAGCACTGCTGGATGTTTTTGGACAGGCAGTGAACTATCGCCATGTGGGGTGTTGGTGGAGTAACTGCTGCTTGTTCCAAAGGGAACCTTTGGCTAAGGAACCCCTGGCGGTGCTTCTCGGCACCCCGCAGATCAGCTCTCTCACCAGTGTGGGGGAGACACGCAGCCACTCTCACTGAGCTGGCCAGCTCAGGCGTCACTAGAGGCAAAGAGTCAGAGGCGGCCCTTGCTGGAGCACCGAAGTTTATTACTCATCTGTCTCGATGCAGTCCGAGGAGGCGAGGAGGAGGCAAGGGAGCAAGGGGGCAGGGGAAAGGGGCCAAGGGAGCGAGGCAGCAAAGGGCAAAGGGGGCAAGGGGCAAAGCAGCAAAAGGGAAAGCAGCAAAGGGGCAAAGGGGGAAGGGGCCAAGGAGCAAAGGGCCACACTTCTGTTTGAGATAGCCTTATAAAGGGATACAGGAGGGAGGTGAGGTAATACAAGAACAACCAATAGGAATAAGGAGGGGACGGAGTGGGGCTGGATTACATCCTCTTAAGGGATGCAAGGGGCGTCTGTCTGTTGGCCAGTCAGACAGACCGAATCTCCATAGGGTTAATGGGAGACTCCTTTCTCACTGAGGTAAAAGGGGAGTCTTGCACTTTGGGGCCTGCCCACAAGCAGGCTTCCTCTGTACCTGGGCTCTCTGGCCCCCCGGCCACCACAACTGCTGGTTCAGCCGACACAGCAGTGAACATCATATCTTTAATGGCTGTAAACAGTAGAACACGTGACAGCCACGGGAAATAGGTTATGGTTGTTACAATAATCATACTAACACAAAAATCTTTTAAAAAAAAATAAGATATGTGACTAAGAACAAACACACGTGCTCTATTATCTAGATTAGCTCAGGATAATGCAAATAAATATAAATTACGTCTTTCTTCCCTACTGCGGCCATCTGTGTTCAGGAAAGATTTACGCCAGGAAAAATTGATAGAGGTTTCTCCATGACCAAGTACTTTAGGGAGGTTTCTTAACTTATAACAACACTCAGCATTACACATGACTTTCCGAGAATTCTGACATTAATAAGCTGCTTAGAGAGTGTGTTGAATCAGTGGACCCTTTGACAGTCTTAGCTGCAATCACTTCCTCTTCACTTTTAAATCTGTTTTGGCTTCTAGAAGATTCCTTAAAAAAAAGAAGAAATGAAAGTTGATCAAAGGTGAGCATTCAAGGAAAGCTTTTCCAAAGCAGATAGTCTGTGTGTGCTTGTTCCTGTGTAAGGAACATAAGGCTGAGCTTGAAAACCTTTGAAAATGTCTACCTCTTTCAGAAACTGTGATGTTTTCTAAGTAGTCAGTATGATTATATGCCCAAAGGATAACAAAGGCCACTGGCATGACATTATTAATATTCAAGCTTAGGTGTCGGAATCTATATGATGCTATAACAAAAGTAATAACTCATGCAAATGGGGAAGTAACTACAGATAATGTGGTTATCTCTCTCTCCAACTTATCAATATGTTCATCTTCCACAAATAAAGAAAGTAAAATGTTAATTAATTATTTAATTTAAATATCTGCTTTAAATAGCTGTCATTTCCAGCCAAGGCAGCATCACAGAAAAATTCTTGTTCTGAACAACATGAAAGCAGCAGGAAAAGGAGGGAAATCAATGACAGAGAGCAAGTACATTCAAATTAATTGAGAGGGATAACTAAAAAAAAATAGTTGGCAATGTGTGTAAATAGAAAAATAACACTAGAAGAGGTTTACCAAAATTATAGCCCAACAGAACATCTTTGGGCTTTGAACAGGTTTGATGTATTCTGATATAATCACAGTTCTGAGAGAGGCTTGTGACTCTTGTTAATGACTAGCTAATAACTTCTCATGAGAAACAAGAAGAAACAAATTGGAGACCAAGAAAAGATATTTAACTCAGGATCCTCAAACTGATATTAAGTTAAAATATAATAAATATAATCAATATTTGTTGAAATATTAATAAGATAAATATTAATATGAATGACTAAATGGGAAATAGATTACACTTCTGACCCTGTTCTTCAATGAAGGGAGTTTTGGTTTTGGGTTTTTTCCTGCAAGACTGTCAGGCAAGCAGGATTATCTGAATTTATACACAGTGACATCATTATTCTCAGGAGAAAATATTTGACCTAAGCAAAGTAATGGATGTTATACAACTGCATGGACTTTAAGGTAATTAAACCCCATTAGGGATTAGGTAAATTCCAGTCTTTTGAAATGCTTGGCTGTAACTTTTCACTTGACTAGAGACTCAAGATATAGATTCACTGGAAGTTTTATGGCATCATTATCCAATAGACTGCTAAAAGTACATTTCAGCAGTCTCAGTTTCTAGTGTAGTTTTCACCCATAGCTATCAAAAAGATGCCAGTGTGTCTACAGATCTAGCCTCTATGAACTTGTATTAGTCATCGGATAAAACATAAAACCTATATAGAGCCATAGATGAATATGTCGTCTCATTCTGTCTAAGAATTGTCCTAGCCACCAGATCAGAAAGGTCATAGCTAGTCTTCTTCATTATTTTTTTCTAAAACAATTAATCCTTAGGTCTGTTGTATAGTGAGGAACAGATGCATAGGAATATGTTCATCAAAAAGATTAACTTGCCAAAAACCTGAGAGAATACAGGTTTGACTTGTCTTACAGAAAAGAGGAGTATACGGTATCTTAAATACATATTAAGTAAAATAAATATTTGTTTGGCTTTTGTTACAGGTTGATTTTTTTGTTTGGGTTGGTTTTTTTTTTTTTCTTGAGGAGGTGATGTGCTTCTTAACAGAACGAGGTAAAATAGCAAAACAATTATGTGGTATATGTTCTGGCCAAAGTTATCTAGTAATTTTTAAGATTAAGATGCATAAATTCTGGATAATAGGTTTTTAGTATTTGTATTTCTGGTTTTGGAGTGTCTTGCTGATCAGATTGGGGATATTTCTATTCATGTTACTGATTACCAAGAGTCCCTTTCCTGCATGTTTAGCCATTTCATAGAATCATGGAATGTTTTGGATTGGAAAGGACCTTAAAGATCATCTAGTTCCAACCAGCCCTGACAAGAGCAGGGAAATCTTTCACTATAGACCAGGTTGCTCAAAGCTCCATCTAACCGGGCCTTGAATACTTCCAGAGATGTGGGTGTCCACAACTTCTCTGGGAAACGTGTTCCAGTGCCTCACCACCCTCACGGTAAAGAATATCTTGCCCAAGTCCAATTTAAATCTTCTGCATTAGGTATTGGAGAGCATTTGATGAGCACCTGGGACGATTTCCAATTCAGCTTTCTCTGTAGGAAGTGTTGGGCTTTTTCATGGGGAAAAAAAAAGGTAGAAAATAATAGTTCACTGTCATCAATCCTCTTTAAAACTGTGCTCAAAAAAGGACAATGATTGGCCCGGTATGATCAGGAAAATTTCTTCAAAAAACATATTTATGTTCCAACCTACAGTTTAAAGTAGATGTGGCCTAAGGCAACTTATCTTTGACTAAAGCTTTACCCAAGAAAGGCAAGTGTTTTGGAGATGTTATTTTCTGAAATTCGCTTCAAAACTGTTATGAACTAACATTGCTATGGGACCTGAATTCATGATTATTTTTTAAGTCTGTCCCTAAGAACTGGCATTTTTTTTTCCTTTTTTCTTCAATAATTTATTTTATTATTCTATTTAAGCAATTAAAGATTCAAGTAGCAAAGGTGCCAAATCCTAGGCATGATTTCTGTATCCACTGATAAACCTGTTCCTGCCTTTCATGTGACAAGATCAAGCTCAAAAGTATGCTACATTTGATAATGAAAAAAGGGTATGTGTACTAACAATGGCTATGCAAAAAGTTTTCCATACCCAGAAATGATGGAGTAAATCAGTTACATTGTTAGAAATTTTTCTGCATTATAGTAATATATGATTGCAAGAATATTTTTACTTGCAAACAAAATATGCCAATAGTTGACAAAAAGAAAATATTGAATCAAAAGTTAGAGAAATTATGTTTGTATATTCAGTGACTCACAAGGGTTTAGGGCTTCATATACTGATATAATTGTTTGATACTAGTGTAATGGAAGATTTGAGGTTTAGTTTCATCAGTTGTTTTTTTTTCTAATCTTAATACATTTAACAGTTTGAAAATTCTGATAATTATTTATCCCTGCAAAAGAACTTTGTCAAGAATGCTATAGAATATTTATCTTATCTGTCTAAAATATTTCTTAGTAACTAAGGTTGTGTGTATGCAATATTTCAATGTTCTTTCTTTTTTTTGTAAATGGAGAAAAATGTTAATATTTTGTCTTACCCCAGAGGAAATTTTATCTCAATAAATAATGATTTGATGCCATACATATGCCAAGTACTGGTTAATCTGAATTCACTTTCAGTTTCTAATTAGACATCTGTTAAAGTCCGTAACAGGAAATCTAATAGAGTTGTGTTGTAATTTGTCAAAGGGATTAATGATTCAGAGTGTTAAAGTGTCTGTAAATGGCGTTCTTATGTGAGTCATTATATAAGTTGAAATTAAACTCTTTTGCTTTTATGGAAAATGTTTCCAGCTTGTGTTATTACCAGCAATTACAACATCAAAACATCCCAAAAAAGAAAAAGATCAAATGATAAAGCTATTTTTTTTGCCATCATTCCATAATTGGAATACTTATGCTTAAAGTAACTGCCAAAACTAATGAAAACCATATTTTTTCTCTTTTTCTCTTCAACATTTTAACATTCCAAGATTTTAACGAAAATACGCATAGAACTCTTAGCTGTACATTTTCCAAATCGATGGGAAAATTTGTGAAATAACATTAATTATTTGGGTACTAGAGAACAAGTTGCACAAAAAATTCTCATATATTGAGCTTATTTATTCTAAGAATTGCAAGTGAAGGATGCATATTATGTCCCATAGTCATTTGCAGTCCTTCAGAAGTCAGCAGAAACTCAGTATGTCAGTTAAGTATCACAGCTGAGTTAAGCAAGTTTTTTTTACTGTCTTCAAATTGAACGTATTTTTCAGTGTTTGGTAAATTTGTGTCCTATTTTGCTTTGGGTTTTATATTTTAAGAAACATTTTGGAAGATAAGGACAGAACATTTCCTTTGTTAAAATAAATAAGCAAGTAAATAAATAAATAAATCAATCTTATACATCACAGAAGTTACCACGGGCTTTGAGAGCCCAGTGACTTAACAATAACTTATTGGATGAAACAAATGTGGCCAATCTGTTTCCTCACTTTCCAGAGGGAGTCATTCATATTCTATCACTCATGTGAAATTCCCTTCACATGTCTTAGAAAGCAGATGGTATTCAAGATTTTCTCCTGCTGCCCTCGAAAGAAATGTCTTTTTCCTACACTGCCTAGCTTGTATGTGGCAATATCTTGTCTTACTTGCCATGTAGATGGATGGTACAAAGTGAAACAACTCTGCCTATAGTCCCCGTGTACCTTTTTTAAAATGTAGTGACCTTTAGAATTTGCAGAATTATGTCTTTTTTAATTACAATAACAGTTCCTTATTAGCAAAAGAACAGAACAATTCACAATTGTTTCCAATTGTGAAAGGACATGGTGAATCAGAGACAACACTATGTACAAGGTCAAAATTCCATCTGGTTTGTTGGAGCAAGCTCCGTGGTATTCAGCATGAGATCAACAAGTTCCATTTCCTATGGATTGTGCTTCAAAAGATGTCATATTTAGTTTATAAAAAAATCATGGCCTTGTAAAGGTTCATATATGCTTTCCAACATACTTGACTTAAAATAAACTAGAAAACATGATATTTAGAGGCAACAGATAATTTTTTTAATGGAGACCAAAAAAAGTTACAAATCCAATGCTAAATGAAAAAAAAAAAAACCCAACTTGTACTTTAATAATGTCAGGGAAAAATTTAAACCCCATATCTGCCTGCAAAATCATCATGAAATCTGAAAGGAGTATAGGTAAATTGCAATACTACCACAGATAAATATATTTATGTGCAATACATTAAAAAAAAATTGATATATAATGTATTAAAAGTTAATCCACAGAATAGCAATACATTTGAACACCTAAATACATGGAATTTCATTTTGGAAACAAACATAGAAAAATATCTCTTTGGTAGAATATTTCAAACATTAATTTATTGCCAAAAAGAAAGTCCTAACTAAAGATCTTATTTTTTAATCTTTAAACTCAGAATCCAATACTGCTGTGAACACCTCTCGTCTCTCTCTAAATTACATGATTAGCATGAAATGGATGTTGAGACATTTTCCATACCAATACAAATTACTGGACCTGTAGGCACAGAGATGTGAATTCCTCTCTTCGTGTCAAATGCCTGAGTTAAACACTTTCTTTTTCCTACTCATTCAGCAAAATCATGTAATTTAAAATATTTTAAGCATTAAAAACAAAACAAGACAAAAACTAACAAACAAAACTCATTCCTTACAAATCAAAGTTAAACTGAAGTGTTTAGCTGAAACCACCACGAGGAAATGAAGTACATTCCTGACTTCTGAACATTGTGAAAAGAGTTCTGGCATACTTGGTTACCCACAATTCTTTCTGACATAACTGGATTCTGATAGAAGTATTAATATACTGCTTTTCTTTTTGTACAATTTTTGCTTCTCACATACTGTATTACAAGACTAGGTACTCACAGACTTAAGCTTGTGTAACAGCTCAGAAGTATTTAAGTCACAGCAATCTTAAAATGAAAGATTTAACTGCATGGATGGATTTCATGTTAACCACGGACAAGTCATCCAAATGAAGAGTTACACTCGAAAAGGGAATGTAAAACCTAATTGGATGTACTAGACTACCCGAAACTGTTACTCCCTGGACAAATTCAGGATGCATTGCCAAGAGTCTCTGAAATGCAACTACACAGAGTTGAGAGCAAAGGGCAAAACTAGACTATCTGCCTGATGTGCGATATCAGGGCAAAGTAGTCCCTTCTGAAAACATTATCTGGAAAATTTGACAAAACTACAGGAAAGTGAAAAATGCCTAACACTTATCCATCATGTTCTCACAGCCCTATTTACCACTTCTATTTAGAAACTAAGCAAATCAGAGTTTTAAGTGCTACAGGTAGGCCATGCTGAAGTACTAGTAATTTGCTATGTCTTGTTCTTTTACAACAGACCTGTGCCTGTTACACCTGTGTCTACACTGTCAAATTTTAATCTGAGGGGTTGATAGGCACCAGCTACTGGTGTATTTTCTGATAAATTCCTTAGCAGGTCAAGCACACTGAATTTCCATCAGACATAAATTATGCCCAAGTGTCTTCAGTACTTTTTAAAATATGTGGTTCTTTTTTTTGAGCAAATAAACTTGCAGATATGCATGTGGTTGTTGAATCTAGTTTTAATTCTCTATAACATTAATCAAATTGTGTCTCTTTCCATCTGCAAATTAAGAAAATTCCTACATTATTTTTTCCATGTGAAGAATATAAAAAGTTTGAGTAAGGGGTAGTCTTCTGATAGAATATACTGAGATAAAAATTAATAACAACTACTTTCAAAATTGTCATAGTAAATTACTTTTCATCTGTTAGATAGACCTGGAATTGATGATTAAAGGCTGCAGCATAATTTATCGTTGAAAGTAGTTATAATTCACACTGTAAACTATAGCAAGACCAAGGGAGCATAGATTCCTTGATCAGGTGGAAGAACATGCACTCCTTAGATCCAAGTCTTGTATCCTGTGAAGCAGTCTGGTGCTTTGTCATTTGGTATGTCTGGCTCTCACAGGTCTCTCTAGCTCCCATTAGCCACTGTGCTAAAAATTTTTCATTCTGGAAAAATAAATTTCAGAAAAACAAAGATATCTCAGGCCTGCAGTAAAGAAAAGGAGTCCTGAGCTGAGATGTGAACCTTTAGCATGATGTCATTAAATACCGTGGTGGGGATAGGGCTCTTAAACAAAACTAGGCTTTGATAGAATTTTTTTTTGGATGTACAAGTATTATTTGGCATTATTTTCGGTATAACCAAGAGTAACCAAAACATGGATGTAGCATAGGTATAAGCCCTTAGAACGCCTCTAAACCCCAACTGAATTGTTGAAGTAACAAACTTCTGTTTTAACACAATGAATACATAGGAAACCAAATAAAACATAAGAAACGAAATAACAGTTCCATTAAGACAGCTGCAGAGCAAGCAGGACAGGCATTGGTCACTGCATCCCAGGCTTCCCTTGACCTTCACATTCCCCACCAGCCCCTTCTTGAATGTGAGAACAAGGTCCAGCATAGCATCTCTCTTTGTTAGCACCTCTATCACTTGGAGTAGGAAGTCATAATCAACACACTCCAGGAACCCTGTGGATTGCTTATGACCCACTGATATGGAGGGCAACACCACCTCCTCAACTCCAATGCCTGTCCTTCCTGAAGAACCTGTATCCTTCCATTCAAACATTCCAGTCATAGGAGACATCCCAGCACATCTCCATGATGACAATAAGATACTAGCCCCACAGGCATGTGCATGTCTACACTCCCCTTGTTTATTCCCCATGCTCCTTTGGTGAAGGTGACCTCGGCAGAGCAAGTTTCTCAAAGCAAGTCTCATCATCTAAGTAGTTGAGCCTCTGACTATGGCACCAATCTTGCAGTCATTTGTTGATTCTCCAAATTCGACTGGCTCTTTCAAATCACTTCTCTTTGACTAAGAGGCATGTTAAAAAAACAATCTGTGTTCTGGAGTCCCTTGCTACCTCTCTCAGGGCTCTGTAATAATTTTCTAATTTTTTGCTCCTTAGGGTTTTACACATTTCCATGGCAGTGATTTTTGTCTTGAATACTGGGGAAGCTATAACTATCAGAACAGCTATACTTCTCCCTTTGTTTTTAATCATCCTCAAATGCTTTAGCTCACTTATGGTCCCACATATTAATAATTAATTTTCATGTTAAAATTAGCCATGGCTGCACAGCTATGCTGCATCAGATGCCTCCATTAATCACAGGTGGATAAAACTCCTTGGATGAGAGTAAAATGATGGAGCTCAATGTAAGTGTCAAAATACAGGTCTCTGGTGTCATTTGAAGATGAGTAATTTTAGATGCATGCCTGGCTTCCATCTACAGTAGAGGTGTCTCATAAAACGTGTCACATCTGACAGTGACACGGGGATGTCTAGGATGTCTTAGATTGTTTTAGGTGGCCCTAGGGTCATGTATTTAAGCAATTGATTTGTGTCCATGGTATCAGATGCTTGCTGTAGTATTTGGCCAGTCCACTGTTAGAAGGTCATAATGAGTTTGTACTGGAAGATACTTGTGAAGTTTAAACTTTGATTTATAGGTTTTTTAAAAATATATACTTAGTGTTGCAGCCATTGACTTCAGGGCCCTGGATTGCATGCTTTCCACTGAAAAGAAGTTCCATGCCAGGAAAACATAAGTCCTAAAACTCTTTTGTTCCATGTGTTCCTCAAAAAATTTTTGCATATGATGGACCATATCTGAAACTCTCTATTTTAAGCTCAATGAGCTTACTATGTGAGAGTATCTGTGGCAGTCTTACTGCCTACTAGGCAGTAAGAAATCATTTGGTGTTGGGAAGTCCCCTAGAGGCATAATGGATCTGGAAGACTGTATGTCTTCTCCCAAAGTAATTCCTTAATTCTGGGAAGACATTTATTTGATTTAGTCTGAATGTAACATTTTCCATGGGTTTATGCTTTCACTGCTTGAAAGAGACAGTCATTTATACTGTAATACTTCACAAAATTGTTGAGACGGAAGTAACTGAGAAGAAGTAACTGTGAAGAAGCAACTAAGTTTATGGCCATAAACGAAAGCAGAAGAAATTCCACCTCAACATAAAGAACTTCTTTACATTGCAGGTGGCAGAGCAGTGGAACAGGCTGCCAAGTGAGGTCATGAATTCTCCCTCTCTGGAAATATTCAAAACCCACCTGGACGCATTCCTGTGTAACCTGCTCTAGGGCTGAATGAGATGGTCTCCAGAGGTGCCTTCCAACTATCCTGTGATTCTGTAAATAATGTATTATGACCTAAATTTCAGTTTGATCTCTGCCATGGGAGTCGAGTGGCATTGTGAGCAAGGTGGGAGATACTTCGTCTGTCAGAATCTTCAAGGTATCAGCATCTAGAACCTCCAGAATAAGAGTGTCTGTATGGAACCTGAACTGGCCTATGTGTCTCTTAACATATACAATTAAGTGGGTAAGTGTAATACTTTTTTTTTTTTTTCAAAATAGACTCTAAACTTTTGCAAGTTCGAAGTTTAATGTTTATTTCAGCCAGCTTGTTGAACAGGCTGAACTCCAAATCTAGGTGGTGGCATCGGTTGCCATGTTGTAACAGTCTTCCTGTTAACAGGAACCGTTTGTTTGGTGAGGCTATCCTATCCAAATTAATTTCCAGCAAGGCAGGATTATTCAGCTCCTATACATCAAGTCCTAGCCTGCCAGTATCATGATTAACACTTACAGAGAGGGAGCTGAGTGCATACCATTGTTAGCAGTCATTTAGTTCAAGGCAAGAAACAACAGAGCATGACACAAAATATCTGAGTCCTCATGGCCAGAGAATGGCAAGAACCATATCTAGATGTTCATAAATCCCCTTTTTACACTTTTACCTCAGATAATTGAAGCAGAATAGCTAACTAAGCCCTTTCCAAATTCTGCTAACAGAAATGAATCCTTTCCATACACACACACAATGAAATAAGTACACTCAATCTCTTCTCCACATACATTTAAATTAGATATTTGGCTTAGTTTCTGCAGTTCCATTAACCTTTGTGAGTGTATTTTCCTTCACCTATTAATTCAAGAATGTAGTGGCTTGGTCCTGACTGGCAGCTAAGCATTACACAGCCATTCTCTAACTTTCTTTGTTACCAACAGCATGGGGAGAAATAATAGGAAGAGCAAAAGACCCCAAAAGTTGTGGGCAAGATAAAAATAGCTTAACGAATGAAGGAAAGAGGAAGGGGAAAGAAAGGAGAAACGCAAACAAAAGAAGTGGTGCAAATACAACTACTTATCCCTTCCCACAGAAGAACAATGCCCAGTCAGTCCCTAAGCAATCGCTACCTATCCAAAACACTCCTCTCTTCTGATTTTTATAGCTGAAGATGGCTCTGTATGGCATGGAGTAGTCCTTTGGTCATTTGGGTCAGTTGTCCTGGTTATGTCCCCTCACCTCTTCTTTTACACCCCCAGCTGTCTTGCCGGGAGGGCAGCATGGGAAGCAGAGAAGGGCCTCATGCTGTGGAAGTGCCGTTCAGCAACAGCTAAACCACAGCGTGTTACCAACGTCATTCTGATCACGTAGCCAAAGCATTGCACCTTAACTGGCTGCTATGAAGAAAATTAACTCCAACCCAGCCAGGCCCAGCACAAAGAAGAAAAGGTAGATGTGGCTTCCTTTGTACAACTGACAGAAGCATCGTGTTCAAAGGTCCTGGTTCTCATGGGTGACTTGAAGAAATATTTGGCGTGGGACTAAAAAAATGTGTATAAATGCCTGATGGGTTGGAGTAAAGAAGACAAATTCAAACTCTTAGAGATATTCAGTGACGGGGCAAGGAGTAATGGTCATAAATTTATCTACATAACATTCAGATTAAATGTAAAAGAAAAAAAAATCATAATGAGATTAGTCAAACCCAGGAACAGATTAGTCTGAGATTGGGTGGAATTTCTATCCTCTGAACCAGTCAAAACCTTCCTGCACATGGTAGACATGAAACATGAACAACCTGCCCTAGCAAAACCCTTTCAGTCCAGAGCAGTTTGACTAAATGATCTCCAGAGGTCCCTCAATAATTTTATTACTCTAATTAGTTCAACAGGAAGTCAATAGATACAGTGGAAGGTTGTTTTGACCCTAAGAACCAATTTGCCTTGAAATAAATTACAATTTTCTGGTATCTGTTGTCTTCCTGTACCTTCTTGAGATTTCCATTTCTTCAGACATGAGCTCTTCAGTCCTCATATATCTATCCTTAGAAGATGACCCATACTTGTCCCTAAGCAAAGGAAAAGTTTGCATAGGGTTCCATAAATACCTATAGAGAAAAGGAACTATACTACTTAAAATAGAACTATAAATATTTACTAATACAAAGCACACAAACAAACACAGGCCAGTACTTCTTCCCTCTCCAAAAGACTTTGTCTGAATGATGAAAACACTGAGATAGAGTGGGATTAATCCATGGATTCTCACAGCTAAATTTAAGCAAGTTTAGGATATCTGCCAAAGTAAGGGTCCACAGGTTGAGTCAGGCGTCCAAACTCCTAGAAGCTAGCACAGCTCAGATAAGTATGCTGATATGCATCAGAAAAACACATTTAATTGTAAGCCTTCATACATACCCGTTAGGGATTTTTCAAAGTTAAATAAACATTTTTTTTGCCACTGGGTTCTGACTGTGATCCAAGCACACTTCTTTTTTTCAGAGTCCCAGTCATGTCTCTGGGCCTTTCAATCATTATCACATTTTTATAGATGTTAACAGCAGGTCAACAAACTAACCAGCTACTGAATAACAAGCAGGATTCTCTGCAGCCTGCAGGAATAGCTTTTTTACAGAATGTATGCATATTCACAGATACAATGTGTGAGGTGTGTTCATAGGGTGTTGTATGAAAGAAGGGAAGTGTCCTGTGATGCCTTATACTGTTGGAATATGGGGAGGGTAATTAAACCAGCTCTTTCACTGTCCATTTTTTTTGTAGGGAACAAACAATTTTCCTAACTGCTTTCTGATTTTCTCCTGAAGGAAGCTTTCTGGTTTACTAAAAGTAAATGTACAGGAAGAAACTAGCATAAACCTAGCGCAAAGGACCTAGGGACCAGAGCTCTGGGGTGAAACACAGAGTGACCAGATCAACAACATAAACATGCCTAAAGTCCTGGCACATCAGCAGGGCATGCCGGGGGGTGTGCCATGTCAGGGAGGGTGTGTCACGGCAGTGGGGGCGTGGTACAGCAGTTTGCAAGGCAGTTTGCCCAGGCAGGGTGAGTGGGAAGGGCTCCTCTCCAGCCATCCAAGAGGCAGATAGAGGCAGATAAACAGACTCAGTATCTGGTGTAGAAGAGCACAAAAAGATCCTTTCAGTCCCAGTTTCATTAGCTCACTAGTATGAGCCTCCTCAGTCATGGTGCTGACGTGCTGTGGAGCTCATTCCCCTGCAGCTGCTGCAGTCACTGCCCAGCCGTGTCAGAGGCCTCCAGCCACACTGACCTGCTGATGGCAGATGGAGCTCTCCAGGTCACAGTTTGCCAGAAGTGCCTGATGCCTCTCTGTGAGGCTGGGGCAGAAAAACAGTTCTTTTGCAGAAGGTGTGCTTTGGTTGAGGAGCTGTGTTGCCAGGTGAGGGAGTTCCTTTTCTGGTAAAGCAGTTTTACTTCTACTTAGTTTGTAAGCATTCTCAAACTAAATGTAACTGCTACCTAAGTTCTGCTGGCCCCCATCAAACCTCCCCTGTCTGAGAGGAAATATTCATGTGAGGAGAAGGGAAGTTATGGAGGCACCCACGTTCTCCACCATTGTTGATTGGTGCACTTAGCAGCAGCTAAGTATGTGAGTGTAACCAAAGGGTGTGCACAGGACACACAAAACTATCTGAGGGGGGTTGAGAAGAATAGGACCATCATAAGGGTTAAACGTCCACCAGAGAATTACAGACACTTCAGAAGAGGTCAATGTTAAAACAAACGTGAGGGAAGAGGGGCATTTGTGACATAGGCAGAGACGGTGAAGAGGAAGCAGCAGCTACCACAGGGAGTCTGTCCCTGCCAACAGTGTCCCCGGGGCACCCTGACCCCTGTCCAGATCATATAGGGCAGCCCGCCGTGGGGCACTGGGAGCAGCCAGCATCCAGCAGCAGGCTGGCAGAGTGGGGGCAGCACGTGGGACCCCCGCCTCAGGAGACGGGGACACCTCTCCAGACACCTCACCGTCGGGTGCACTGGAAGTGGCAGTGATGTGCGAAAATGGGGAAGGGGTGATGGCAACTCCTACATCCAGGGGATGTATGTGTCTCTGTGTAGGTGTATATACTCAGATTAGCCCTACAAGGCTTTTTATATGTTTGCAGGTGTTAGCATTTTCTAGTTTAGCTGTAACTGTGAATTTTCTGTTACATTAACAGTATTGATTCTGAATATATAGCTAATGGATAGATAGTTAGTTACATGTCATTAATAAATCAATAAACTGCTTCAATTCTCAGAATTCGTTAAAACACCTAGAGTCAATTAATTTTTATCAGGCATCCTTGCAGCTGTTGGAACTTGGTGAGGTTCTGGAAATTATGAATTCTCAGAAATAATCTCCACCCTGTTCAACACTGCTTTGAAAAGGTCTGCTTTGTTTTTAACTTAGTAGCTTTCCACCTTTCGTGTCAGGATATGGAAATTGAGTAGAAGATACACACCTACCTTCTGCTGGTTCCCTTGTTTTCCCTGACCTTTCCAGAGCAGATCACTATAGATGGCTGTGATATGCTCCTCTTAGACATACTTTGTATAGAGTTGTACATGCATTAGCAAGTTATATGCACCTCAAATACAGTTTCAGGCTCAAAGGGGGTTTTCGACCTTGAGCCCTTGTGACTTCTACAATGCTTAGAAAAGCTTTAAAAAAAAGCCAAATCTAGAAGATGGTTTGCTTTAAAGGACTGGAATGTCTGGAGTGAAGGATGCAACCTATCTGACTAATAACAGACAAATCATGGTTTGCTGAAAAAGGAAATACTCAAAAAGACAATAAAAGTGAAGATGACATTCAGAAGAACAAGATTTGGGACAACAGTGGGTCCTGAAATTCTGGGGCTATTAAAAAATACGCTTTTCCCAGTATGTAACCTTTTTTTTGTGGTTACCTATATTCTAGTACACGGAGTTCTTTTTCAGCATAATTGGATAAACAACAGTACAAAAAGCGTTTTACAGCATTATATGATCTTTGTGTAATGCAAGTTGGCACTTAAATTATGTTGGTATCCAATGCAATGTCTTTTAGGCATGTCACACCTACTATCCTTATGCAATTTTCCCACCGTCTTCACCTGGCGTGTAACACTTTCAACTACAGGAGGAAAAAATAGCAAGGTCTCATTTCAAGAGACAAAAATATCCCTATGTTAAGGTCTCAGATGTGTCTCAGAATTAATTCTTATTTCTTTTTGTCATCCAGGAATGAACATGCCATACCACTGTTGCTTTCAGATGGAATTAATATCAAAGATCTTTAAAAACAGTGTGAAAAAACCTCACATACTATCTCCCTAACACTGCTTGATGTTTGCCAAAGCTTTTAACTTTAAGGGGTAGGTTGCCTCATTCATTATATAAATTGTCCTTTGGAGGTGCCAGTCACTTTATTTTGATTGAAATGCAACTTTGACTAATAAGCTGCTGCCACGCTTGCCTCTCACAAGTGGCTGAAGTGAGATGGAATCTAGGACAAGGATTTAAATTATACAAATTTATCTATGATAAGGCAGAAAAACGACAAATTGATAAATCAATTAATTTTTACTTTCATTCTTTAATTGTACCTTAAGTATTTTTATTTAGTATTTTCATTAAAATATTTACATATTTAAGTAATAGTCCTTTTAAAAGTTGTCATTGGGATTTGTTTTCAAATGCGCAACATAATTTCTCTTTCTAGCAGTTAAAATGACCTAAATTCTTCTTAGCCACTTAGCATGATTGTATATAGCTTTAAATCCTGAGACTTGGCAATTTGTGTTGCTGAAGCAGTAAGGTAATAATGAAATAAGTCACATTGCACTTTTATGTCATTACCTTCAAAGGATGAAGTCAGACAGTTAGGGGGAAGAAATCTAAGCCAACTGGACTCTTAGCTTCTTGCTACTTTTCTAAGAGTTTAATTCATGAAACTAGCAATGACAATGAAAAATATCTACTATTTTCTCTTACAGTGGCTTTGTGGAAAATGCTCATCAGAGGATTAGGGACGACCTTTATACCATAAAAAAAGTATCACTTTGTTTATTTCCACCATACTTAGTTTATGTCACATGTAAAATGATAATGATTCTCCTCAAACCCTTGACTAATTTGACATCCTTATCTGCTTCGTATTTTTATATGATCCAGAATGGGAAGACATGTATCTAGTGCAGTCATTTAGCTACTGTGATCCAGTTTGGGGTTTCTTTTGTTTATTTTGTGGGAGTTTTTACCTCTTTTTTACTTCTGAAATCCATCTCTAAAGTGGTTTCAAATGCTAAAATCCAGAATGACTAAGCACATGCAGTATATAGAAAAATACAGATTAAATCCATCTTAGTACTGAGTCAGAGAATCATAATATGTTCCATAAATTTAGCCTTCATCATAAGCAAAACTCTGTATTCAGTTGGTAGGGATATATTCACAGTCATTCATTTACACAACTTTGCTTGAACTGCTGAATGATGGGCTGCTTGCTAGTAATATCTCAGTGCTGGTAGTGTTTAATGGCTTTGTTAAAGACTGGGGTGGTGGGACAGAATGGATCTTCAGCCAGTTTTCAGTTACACTGAGCTGCAAAAAGCACTCAATAAACTTAAGGGATAGGACCGCTACTCAGAAAAATCTGGTACAAGCTGTAGAAATGCTCTGAGGAGTGCTGTAATGTTCTACAAACACAAAGGCAAATACTTAAACCAAGATCAGAATAACCCACATAATAACCTCCAAGCAACAGAACTGTCTGGAACTAGAGTGGCTAGAAACAAGTTTTGCAGGAAAACACTCAGAGTCTGGATGTACATAAAGTTGAACATGAGCCAGCAATGTGCCTTTATAGCAAAGAAGGCCAGCAACATTCTTGGTTATAAGAGAAGAGGGTAGCAGGTCAAAGGAAGTTATAATTCCCGATATCTAGAGTGAATGCATCTAGAGTGCTGTGTCTAGTTTTGGTCTTCTCAGTTTGGGAAGACATGGGCATATTAGAGTGAACCTAATGAAAGGCCATTGGTCAGAGGACTGAAGCGCATGAAATAAGAGGAGAGTATGAGAGAACTGAGTTTGTTCAGCCTGCAGAAAACAAGACTCCAGGAATACCTTTTTTTGGCTGTCTACAACTATGTAGTGTTTGAGGGAGGTATAGAGAAAAAAAGAGCCAGACTCTTTCAGATATGCACAGTTGAAGCACAAGAGGCAAAGAACCCAAGATGGATCACAGGAGAATTTGAAAGTATAAGGAAATAATTCTGCAGGTGGGTAGTCAAATGCTCCTGAGGGTTTCCTAGAGAAGCTGTGGAGTATCCATCCTTGTAGATATTCAAAGCTCAAATGTTGAGGGCCCTGAGCAATCTCAATGTCTGTGTCACCTTAGAGCAGGAGATTGGCCTAGGGACCTAAAGAAGTGCCTTCCAACTGAGGCTATCCTATGATTGTGTGATCAGCATTCATTTAAGCTCTGCTTGCCTGAATGTATTCCATGCACTACAGATGTGCAGCTTCCACAATGCAGCTTTTACACAGTGATGTATAGCTTACATGATTACCTCATACCTATAAAGAGAGATACGGGTAGCAGAGCAATCACAGTTTGGTTGCATGTTTAGACTGAAATTTAAGACCTTCCTTTCACTCTCAAGTTCATGACCACACGCTTGACTAATTAGTATCTTCTCCGCACAGAGAAAATGTAGGTGAATTGGTTAGTTCTTTCAGATATTCAACAGGATTTTTCTTCTCTGATTTTTTTTTTTTTTAATGTAGTGTTTCAGAATCAATCTCTTGACAGTTTTCCAAAGGGATATAATCTTCATTTCAAAAATCAGTCATTTAATAGTTTGAGTGATATTGAAGTAAGTATTCTAAAGTTTGGTCTGAAAAAAATCTACTATAGAAGGAGAAAAATCAGGGTGGTCTTGAATTTGCAATGTATTTTGTAAACATCTTTTTTCAAGTGCAAATCGTAACTCATTTGGATGTGTACTTATGATATTTAAGCATTTTTTTCTCTTAATGAAGAAAATAATTCTATGCGCTTTAAACCTGTTTCTCAATTCCTCTTAATTTTATTTAGACATTCACTAGATAGAAAAGGCAAAATTAGTTTTAGACGGGACAGTTGACATTTTGGTTTTATGTTGTTTAGTTGTTTTGGCTGGTTTCTTGGTTTGTTTGCTT
Source organism: Cnemophilus loriae (assembly GCA_013397755.1). Taxonomy (NCBI): domain Eukaryota; kingdom Metazoa; phylum Chordata; class Aves; order Passeriformes; family Corvidae; genus Cnemophilus; species Cnemophilus loriae. Next base: position 1,349,361 of record VZTF01008193.1, on the reverse strand, counting down.
TTTTTATTTTTCTGTTGTTCAGGTGTAAGACAGTATTGTGTTAAAGAAAAAATTTCAAAGCCTTAAAATCTCTACTTCCATTTTCTCCTGGTGATTACATGCGAAAGGGACAGGAGCATCTCTGCAGGACTGTGTCAGCTTCACTGGCTTGCTGAAACCGTCATAATCACTGGTGATATTCCACCAAACCTATCCCCTGAGCTGTCTGGACTGTAACTCTTCACTTTCTCATACCACAGAAGCCAAGGCTACACCTAACTTTGACAGCAAAAGAGGAAGACCCTATGGGATCCTAATTGTTGCTTGAATAGTATTCCCTAAATCCTATTCATCCTCTCAAATAACTGAGTATTTTTCTAAGTTCAGTTTCATTTGTCTTTTCTAAATTTCATTTACAGCTTACTTAATCATACCTCACAAGGTGGCCTTCATACTTCCTTTCATAAAAATATCTAATATTTTTTCTGTTTTAAACATCTACTGAACACTGAGCTGATCTTTCTTTCGAACTATCTGTCATAACTAACACAAACTTTTTCAGGGTGAAAAGGATCAGTTATGATCCCTACCTTTATGTGTAAAAGATGAATTTCCCCATATTTACATAATTTTGTATGCCTTTTGTGAATTTCATTTTCTTTGTTGTTGCTCAGTCGGTCTCACAAGATCTCTCTTTGGATCCCCACAGCATTTTATTTTGACTGTTCTGAAACCCTTCCAAGTCTTCATGTCTATGCCAAACTACTTTTCCTTGGTCCTCAGTGCTCTGAACTACAGGCAAATCATTCTGCTTTCCCCTTCCTGCTTCTTGCATGAGTGATGAGAACACTGAGAAGAGCTAATCTCACCCTTTTACTCTCAGTTCCTGAACTCATCTAGAAACTTGTCCCTCCTGTCAGTATCTCAAGTCTATAAGTATTACTCCACAAAATGGTTGTAATGATATTCCATGGTAGAAAAGGAAAAATATTCTTAAAACTGTAGGGACTGCTGAGTACCTTCAAATGAAGCTTTCTAGAAAAGAATCATTATGAGACATATGATGGAATGTAAATATTCAAACCAGAAAGTTTGGAAGAAATCTGGGAAAACTCAGTTATACTTAGCTGCACTACAGCTGTCCTATGGTATGTATAATACAGATATAAATTTATAGAATTTTTCATATGAAAGAAAGCTGTGCCTCTACTTTTTCTTCTTTCAAGGTATTATTGCTGTTAGTTAAAAATATTGCTGTGCCAAGAGTGCTATAGCTGCCTGGGGCCAAGCACCAAATAAAACATTAGCAGACTATGAAAATATTCAGAAATGGAATAATTTGCTTAATAACATTATCTTCCTGTTGTGTTTTGTGCCACTACACAGCTTGTTTTCACAGAAGATGAAACAGGATATTATCACATGTTAAAAAATCATAATTATGAATATAATTTGTCCAATGGAACTAACTAATTTTGTATTTTGTTGGAATAAGTCAGGCATTGTTAAGTTAGGAATTGCTTTTTTTTTTTTCAAATAAAAAGAACTCTGTGGAGTTCTAGTTTTAATGTTGTTCTTAATTAGTTTAATCTTGTTTTGAAAATAATCAAATAAATTATCATAGCAAGTAAAGCACTTATTCTTTAATATGTAGGAGCAATTGCCTTCACGTTTTCTGTAGTATGCTTCACTCCCCAAAGGGAAAAGAATATTCTCTGCTTCCTTGCTGGTGAGGGTTTTTTTGCAAAGCCTGAGAAAACATGATTTTTTCATAGCTCAAGTAAGTGTGGCCAGCCTTCTTCCCCTCCTTTTCACCTTTCCTCTTCTTGCCTGAGGCTTTTCACTATCAGTCTTGGAATTCCTCCATATGGAAGTACAAAATCACTAATTCATTATTCTTGCAACAGTAAAAATGTTGTATTCCAAGAAATATGAATGATATATTTCTGTGAAACATATTTTGTTCTTGACTCTAGGAAGATAAGGAAGTTAGACCTATTTTTCTTTCTATCAGAAATGCCATGCCCTAAGTCTGGTTGTTTTTTTCTGGTGTCTATTTTTACCTGGGGGAAACCTTTCTCATCTTTGAGGTCATGACTAAAAAAGCTGAGAACAAAATTCACAACTTAATCAAGTTGTTAATCATAATCAAAATAGATTTATAGGCAAAAGGCAGCAAAATATTTAACACAAAGGTAGAAAAGAAAAAGACAGGAAGGGTTATTTATTTGATCTGGGGTTTTTTTATGCACTTTTAAAGAGTTGTTTAAACCTTAAAACCAGCTTAAACTCTTGCAAGTGCAAATAAATATCTATGGACAGGACAGGACAGAGTCAAACCACTGTCTCAAATGGAAGTCTAAGTGTAAACCATTTACCCCTTTAAAAAAAAAAAAAAAATTAAAAATATTACATACCCTATAGACTGACAGCTTCAAAAGGAAATTTCTACTACTATTTCTCGTATCAACCTCTTACCAGTGTGCAATACTAATCTTGCAATGACACTTGGTCATTTAAACTGCATAAGGTGATGCATACTTTCTTGACAGATAACCCATTTTGCAGATCAGGGAAGACAGGTTTTAATTTCTTTTTTCTTTTTATGTTTTGGAGACTCAAAATCTTGAAGAAAAACAAAAAGGAATAATATCTCAGGGTCAAAGTGCAAAATGCTGGTGTTAGTAATGAGGTACTTCTTGGAGGTAATCAGTACAATTAATGGCTTTTAAGTCCACTAAAACAAATCTCTGGAGCTGCTTGGCTCTGTCAAATTAGCACTATGATAATACCTATATCAACACTTGTTGTGAATTGAACATGCACATTATTACATAATTAATAAGATTTTGGAAGCCGTTTAGGTTTATGTAGTAGTAGTTATTTCTTATATATTATTCCTAGGCATAAGAAAGAAGTAAAAGAGGAAAAAACCCAAACAAACACAAAAACCAACACACACTCAAAAGACTGAATTTGAATTGCTCCATATTTCTCTCTAAGAGATTAGTGGCAGAGAAGACAGCAGATATCCAACCTCTGTAACAACAGTCAGCTTCCACAGCCTCAAGAACAAATAGTTCTGCTCCTGCTCCTTTTATTCATCTTCTGAAATCTATAACTATTCTACTGACAATAACTGATTTAAAACAATTGGTGTTTTCTAGAAACCTAATTACACACTTTTAACATATTGAATAACTGGTGTAGGGTAACGATGCTGTGGTAAAAATGATATGACTAAAGGCTGTATCCTAACAGCATTGGTACAAAGGAGTGGAATTAATATTGACAAAATTGAATCTGGGCTCTTCTACATTTTGATTTTGCAACCATCACATTCTTTTAATATAAATTTAGACTGTAATTATTGAATACTTAGTTTGAACTATGCAACCATTTACTGATATAATATAATATATTAATATCTTGTATGTTTTAATAATCTACTAAAGAGGAAAATAACTGTAAGTTTTTGTTATTGTTGTTAGAGCATTATTAATACAAAAAATGTTTTGCTTTAAAATACATTGCAAAGTCTGAAGTTTAATCTTTACACACCAGTACAGTAAAAAGCTTCCAAAAAATGCCAATTTGAAATTGATCATTTGATCATGTGAAGTTCTGCTGGCTTTAATGTCGTCAAAATACTATATGCTGTTGCTTCAGTACAGTATTATAAAGTGGTAGATATATGGGGAGGAGGAGTGATGATGTAAATTATTTCTCATATTTTTATAATTTCTACATCTTTGTTTTTTGTGGCATGTTTTTGTGTTTCTCGTGGTGTTTCGTGTTTTGTTTTTCTTTGTTTTGTTTTGTTGTTGCTTTCTGTTTGTTTGTTTAGTTTCTAGCGTTTACACTATGAGAAGAACATGAGTTTCTTAATCTTTCTCGTGGTCCACTGAAGTGGGGGTGGGGCCAAACCAAAACTGCTCCAGGATGGGGGCTCAGGTTCAGACTCAATGACTGAAAACAGGGTCAGACAGAATAGCAGGGCCATGGAGATGGGATGGGTCCATGCTGGGATGCCAGCAAGTGGATGTGACCCCAATCCAGTCAGATCCTTGCATAGCTGGGCAAGGCAGAGCTGGGGTAGAGCTGGACATCAGTGCTGCTGCAGAGCTGCTGGAATCGACAGCCCTGGTTGGACTGAATATGGGTCCAAGGCCCATGGGCATTTTCAGTTGCAAAAAGTAACTAAAAAGCAAGAAATTAAAATAGAGTTATTGATTTCTATTTAACAGTTCCTTTCTTTGCTGCTTTCATGTCTTAGCATGGGATGTGAGTCTTTTAGCCAAGCCATCTCCTGTGTAATTGATATTGATCTCACCACTGGGCTAGTCCCTGAACTTTTAACTCTCCTGTTTTTATTTTCTAACAGAACAAATGGGTACACCCATGTCAGCTTCTCCTGCGTAAAGCTTTTCTGTCACTTTGTTTCTCCCTAGGCTTGCAATCAGTTTGTTTCTTAACTTGTTTGATTTGATCTATTTCTGTTTATCGATTCTTCACAAGTGCATGCTTTTATGCTCTTCAGAATTAGTCCAGAAGGACATTCATGCTGAGGCAGGAGAATGAGGTGCTTCCTCTTTGCCCTTGTTACCAATTTTCTATTTATATTGCCACTTTATTTCGATGACATTCCCTGACAGGCTGTTACAGCTAATTGTTCTATTGTAACACTGATAGACTTCAGTAATCATATATCATGATTTGTACACAGAAATCACTGGATTAATAGCTTATATTTCAGATGCTGTGCAGCATCCACAACTGTGGGTTGATAGCATAGCTGATAGCTTCGAAATTCGCTTTCTAGTAATCTGTTCTAAGGGTTATGTCAATGCTTTACTGTGGCACAAGGCATTAAAAAACATTTTTATAAATACACGAGCAACAAAAGGAGTACTAAGGAGAATCTCCATCCGTCACTGCATGTGGAAGAAAACATAGTGACAACGGATTAGGTAATAAATGCCTTATTTGCCTTAGTTTTTAATAATAAGACCAATTGTTCATGGAGTATCCAGCCCCGTGAGCTAGAAGACAGGGATGAAGAGCAGAGTGAAACTCTCAAATAACCAAAAATTTCTGTGAGAGAATAAGCAGCAGTAGCAGGAAATTAATCCTCTCAGAAATAGCCCATTTCAACTGACATAAAATAGTAAAATATACATCATCTTTTGCATTAGAAAAATGAAAAAAATTAGATTTTATGAACATATGTAAGATGTTCTTAAATATAAATCTCAACATATCTAAGCCATAAAACTACACTCATGAGTGCTTAGTTTCAGAGCAAGCTTTTAACAGAAATTTTTATTTGTCTTAAGTTTTTAAGAAATTTGCTAAAGTAAAGCTTTAAAATAGTAAGTACAAGTTTTTCCACTAATCCAAAACAAAAAATATGTTTATCCTCAGAGTTAAATTGTTAACATATAGATAAGTATTTGGGGAGATGAAAATATAAATTCTATTTATGCTTGATTTCTTTCAAAGATATAATCTAACAGCAGGGCCATGATATCGTTCAACGGGAAGCAGGTGCTGTAAAGGGTCAAGTTGAGGTGGCTTTCTCCTTAGCTTGCAAAAAGTATAATACAATGTCAAGAACTTAATACGAAAGGAAAAACCAGAACTGTATCCTTACACTTAAATAAAAATAATATACTTTTTTTCCTGCAAATCTAGGTATACTGGAATCAATATAAGAACTTTAGGGTGAAAATTAAGTAGTTTTACATTAGGAGTAGGGCCTTAATGTCTTTTATATGAAAAAATGCTTAAGGGTCTTAGTGAAAAGGGAATATTAAAATAAGATAGACAATGGCAACAAATAATTCTAATTTTTAAGAAACAGCCCTTGCAAAAATCATATTTCTGTAAATAATAGGTAGGTTTTAATGAAATTAATGTCACATAAATTTTGCTTTTCCAAAAGGGAATTTGAATACGTTGTCAGAGTCCAATATTATATGACCATGTTCTTTTAGATATTTCACACAGGGAATAACACCAAATTTACTTATTTGAAAATACTTGATGCTTCACTTGATTTAGTAGAGTGATACAGCAATGTAGAGAAACCACAACATAAACACTTCATGGCAGCTGCTCTATGCAATTCGATCCCAACACAAACACGATTCCCATGACCAGTCTCTACATGCTCTCTATCACGTCACTGAGCAGCCCCAGTCACTGGGAAGGAATACAGAGATTCAAGCCTGTCGCTCTTTTCAAAACGTATTTTGTTGGTCACTCATTTTTTTTCACTTTAGGTTTGCCTCAGACATGTATACATCTCTCCCATACTGGTCTGTTTCAATCAGGAAGACATTCACAGCTTCTCTTGATTCACTTAGCAAAGGGTGTTTACACAAACAACTGTTCCATCCAGCTGATAAAGAGACAGCTGATGCATTTTTTTAAAGTTTCTGGCTGCTCTCTGGTCCCTTTGTTCTTTCTTTACAACAGCTGTGCTCGCTCCCCATATTCAACCCTGAGCTTCGCAAGTGCTTGCACTCATCTCCTCTGTGCCTTCGTCCATGCTAGGGATTTTTTGATTAGTTGCACACACTCACTTGCACACACATATACGTACATGTGAAGTAAATATAGTTTTGACAGGATTTTGGTAGTATCAGATATTTATAGAATTAATTTGTGCTATTGAAGAGTGAATCCTGGAAGTGTAAGACTAACATAATGTATTAGGAATTACAGTTATTGAGATGAGGAAACATGTTGCTTTTGACTGGATATAGGCAGAGTGATGAATTTAAAATAGGAACTGCATTATTTTAGTCATGTCAGATATTAAAGGTTATGAACTGTATAAATTAATGTGGTTGGAAATTATTCTGCTTTCCCTCACCCTTATCATGAGCCTTTACCTTCCCTCTCTCTAGATTATATGAAGTGATTTAAAAAATGCCTAGAATTTAATTAGACTGAGATTAATTCCTGGTTTAAGTACCCCATGTTACGCACCAGAAATAGCTTGCTAAGTTTTATGTCATTTGAAACATGCTGTCATTAGCTTCCAATCAAACACTTCTTTTTGTGATTCCTGTAGTCAAAATTTTCTGCAAGTTTCTACATTTGTCTCCATAAAAGAAAGTTTTTCAATTGAACTTCTGATTAAAGGAAAATTAATTCCCTATCATTGAATCAAGGAAGTTACACACTTTACTGTACTGTTGTAGTTATCTCTGGGTTATCAATTCATTTAAATAAGATGTAAAGAGATTAGTCATCTAGACAGTGATGATAAGCCTTGGATAGTAACAGGCAAAGAAGATGAAATAGTAGGGTGTGATGGGTTGACTTTGACTGGATGCCATGTGCCCACCAAGGCACTCTATCCCTTCCCCGTATTAATGTGACAGGGGGAGAAAACGCAATTAAAAAGCCCATGGGTCAAAATAAGGGATCACTCACCCATTGCCTCCACAAGCAAAACAGATTCAACTTGGATAAATTAATATAATTTACTGCAATTAATAACAAAGAAGGATATTGAGAAGTAAAAGCCAGGAAAGTACGGGGAAAAAAGGAACCGCCCCAACATATTAACAAATTAGAAATACCTGTTACGGATTTATTTTTTAGTTAAGATTTTTTTACTATAACTCTATTACCATAGAGTGCACAAACACACCAGCCTGGGTGCCCTCCTGCATGCCTTTCTGCAGGCCTCCTTGCCTCTCTTTTGCTCATTCCTTTCCTTCCTTCCTTCCTTCCTTCCTTCCTTCCTTCCTTCCTTTAAAATATTTGAATAACCCTATGTTATTTTATTCAGAATGCATATATAGTGTATAAAAGAGTCAAAAGTAGTTTCTCTACCTTGAGTTACTTCAGAATTTTGGAAGGTTGTTTAACTGTAGGGAGAGGTAATTTATATTTAATGTTTTAATTTACATTACAATTTGGAACAGAATCCGATTGATAAATATTGATAATTTGTGCAAAATGTAGTTTACATTTACTGAACACTTTTAGTAAATCCTCGCTGGTGTTTATCTCGTCTATAGTCAATGAAATACTTTAGTCAGTAAGGTCCCAATGTTGAGCTAACCTAAGTTCTCTCTGTAGTTATAGAGTGAGGGAAAGAAAAAGGGAGAGAACAAACCTTCATTATTCCCAAGGTAAATATCATTCCATCTTGAAGTGTAGCCTAGACTAAGATCCTAAGCATAACCAAATGAAACCACCCAATGACAGGTGAGATTACACTAAAAAGAAGGCAATTTAATAGATAGATTTTCTCTGGTGCCCCATTTTGTTCCGAATGTAGAATTCAGATCTTTTTAATGCTACCCATATTTGAAGAAATATCTGGGGGAAAAAAAAAATACTTCATGCAACAATGTACTGTGCATCATGGAGATAGAGATCATAATGCAAAATTATATCTTGACATTTATAAAAAATAATATTTAAGTTGAATATAAAGAATAATTACCTATCCAAGACAATTATTTGATGAAGGAGCAACTGCCTAAGGGGAAAGCCTCAATACCTAGTTAAATTCAAATTATATTAAAAATGAAATATTTAATTAAAGAATTTCTACTAAATGGTTAGCAAAGCCATAAATACCTGAAACCTCTATTAGTCACAATTTTTTGTCACATAATTCTGCTTTTGATATTGATAAATATCGATAAGTAGGAGCAAAACGTGAATTTCCTTCCTGAAAAAAATAATTGTTCTTAACAATTTTTCCCAAGATTTTTATAGGTAATGTAATGGTCCTCAACTGTAATGCAAACAAATTGAAATACTGAATTACTGTATATAGTTATCATACCTTAAAATAATGTTACTGTGCCACTTAGCATATTAAGCATATCAGTAATTTGTATTTTAATGTAATTAAAATCAAATCTCAGTCATATTGACTGCCCTTCAGGTAGTTATGGAGCATTATTTTATCATGCCTTAGGTTCCTCTATGCAAGATTGAAGAATACCGGCTCTCTCAATCTCTGTTTTCATTTAGGTCCTCTAGGCTGCGGACCATCCTGGTAGTCTTCTCCAGTTTCTCCACATTCTTTTTGACCAGGGTGACCCCAAACTGGATGCAGTGTTCTGGGTGCAACCTCACCAGCACTGAGTAAAGAAGAATAACAATTTTCCCAATTCACCTGATCATTCTTCCCCTAGTGTATCATAGAGGGGCAAGATTTGCTTTATTTAAGATAAAACCACACTTGTGGGCTCATATTCAGCCTAGCGTTCACTGTGTTTCCCTTTTTCTTTCCATCAAAACTGCTTTTCGGCCGGATGGTTCCCAGATCACCCTGGTGGTATGTGCCTTTGTATTTCTGATCTTTGAACTCCATGAAGTTTCTGTTGGCCCAAACTCAAGGTCTTAATTTAAATTCCTAATGTTAGGGTGGTTTCAAAGACATGTTCCTGTGTAGAGAAATCACAGATTCCTGATCTGAAATAAATTTCTTGGTAATTTTAGCAAAATAATGCTCCTGGCCTACAGCCAATACCTGTTCTTTCTTTGAACAGTCATAAGGAAGGGTATAGACATCAAAGCAGAACAAAGACCTACAAGATGTACTGAGTAGAATTGAAAGGAAATGTGCCCTGCAAACTCATGTTGGTCAGAAGTCTGTGAAGTAATTAGAATTTAAGGCTCTGAATCATGCATATCAGCAGACAAGGCCACTGATTTTAAGATTTTATGCTTGTTATTATCACTGTCTTTCATCACTGCCTGTTTCATTGACCCTTTTGATTTTTGTCCAATTCCAAGTTATGAAAAGTGTTGTTACTGTTTCTTGTATCTATAATAACCAAAAAAAAATGCAATAAATGCTGTTTATTTTCCTCGGGCATGCCTATAAAATGAGAATCCTCACCTTGTAGTTCCTCTCAGCTCATCTATCTCTTTAAAGCCATGAAGCTACGTGTTTTGAGAGTAGTTCTATAGCGGATAGGTGTTAATATTTCTCAAACACGCCACACAGTAGTGTGCCCTTGGAATTTTCTCCTTAAGCTCACAGTAGTTGCACCGGGTTAATCAACTTTCTTCATATCACCAGTATGCTGTTGTGCTTTGCATTTGTCGCAAAAATAAACTTGACAATACACCAGTGTTTTAACTAACTAAATTGCTGAGGAGTCCTTACACAGCATCAAGGACTTCCTGTTTCTCACTCTGCCCTGCAGTGAGTAGGCTAGGGTTGCACAAGATGCTGAGAGGAAACATAGCCTGGACAGCTGACCCCTACGGACCGGAGGGATGTGCCACACCATATGGCAGCATGCTCAGTTGTAAAAGCTCAGGAGGAAGTGATAGTGTTCATGATTATGGCATTTGTACCTGTTACACAAGCTGAAGCTCTGCCTTCCAGGTGGTGGCTGGACATCTGCTGGCTGATAAAAAGTAGTGAATTAATTCTTTCTTTGATTTGCTTGTGTGTGGAACTTTGCCTCACTTATAAAACTCTCTTTATCTCTACCTGTGAGTTTTCAGCTCATGCTCCCCTAGGGTAGTCTTCACTCTAGCTGGGAAAGTAAGCAAGCAACAGGCCGGGGGCTCATCCCTTGGCCAAGTATTTCAGCATAGCTTCTTTAAAATGTGCTAGTTTTAAATTCATTTAATTAAGCATATTGTAATAATGCATAATCTCCCCTGATACTATAGAATAGATGACATACCTATTTCTATAAAATTTTGTTTGATGCAGAATTCAGTGGAAGCATTGCCGAAGAAGCTTTCTAATCATTCCTGAAAACAGAGTTTAGTATATCCAATATAAAATGTAAGTGCTTTAGGGTATGTATTTCAGGGTTGAAATTAAGGAGTTTAAAAGTGATTTTATGTCGTTTTAAGAGGTATTTAGATTCTGTTTCTGACGTACATTTTTTTTTACTGGAAGTTGGCTATTTTCTTCCAGTTTACTCGTTACAATCCCTTAACTGATGTGCATATTTTCTGTTTATAATTTGTTTTTCATATGATTTAGTTTATTTCATTTTTTATGTCTATCTTCTATCAATTCTGTTTCCTGCAGATATTTTTTAAATATAAATTTTTCCCACCATTAAACTTTCTCTTTTTGTGTCATTACCTCTGCATGTAAATCCTAACTACTACTAGTTAACAAAAATAATAGAGTCCAAAATAAACATAGAATCATCAGTGAGGAATAGGATCAAAAGTAAAATATGGAACCACTTAAGGTAATGGGAAAAGAACAAATTAGTTGTAATGATGTTATTAAATATTTTTTCCATATTCTGATGATATCAATAGTAAGGAATTATATAATACAGAGCAATTGTAATGTCTACATATTGGATTATGGGATGGATTATGAGACATCATGGAGAGGGCCAATATCTTTTTTCAATCAGAACTCATGATTTCTTGCAGAGGGCAATTATGTGTCCCGTTGTTCCTCCGATGTACAGTGTAGTCAGGGTTGAAAGGTTAACATCCTAATGTTCCTAATGCTGAAACCAGAACTATTGTCTCAGAGAAGCAATGAATATTTGGCAAAGTTTTTAAAAGGACATGAACGGTGTCCTTCTGTTGTTCCAACTGATAAGGTTTTATTTACATATTTATTAGTTTTATTTGGAAATTACAAATTTGAGTTTGTGTGGATGGAATGATTTCTATTTTGTTTGGCACAAACAGAGAAAAATTTGCAATCTTTCCTCACTGAACTCCAGAGCTATTTGTTCCTAGTTCAAATAAAGCTGAAATTCTCATAACCTGAGACCATTATTTGGTCTACCCAGTGGTTTCACCCCCTGCTTGCCCAGAGGAAATTAAATCATAACTTAATGAGAGTCATTAATATTGTACTCGTTCACTATGCCCAAAAGTACTTCTAAATATCTGATTTTTTTCTGTCACCCCAGTTCTTCTACACATCATCTCCCCTTATGCTGCTCTGCTGATGCATTTCCACACCATCACAATTTGGAAGAAAGAGAAACACATAGAGCTTAACTTCATCTGGCTGTGTTGATTTACAGGACCTGGCATGATTTGACAAGTCTATCCCCAGTCCTAGTTTTTGTCTGCTTTTCATCTCTGGGAAGTCAGCCTCTATACACTTCTAAATGTGAGTGTACATGTGTGTGGACATGCAGAATTATACGCACATGCACATATATGACGGAGTCACAGAGTGGGTCAGGTTGGAAAGGACCACAGGGGGTCATCTGGTCCAACCTCCCTGCTCCAGCAGGGTCATCCCAGAGCACATTGCACAGGATTGTGTCCAGATGGTTCATGAATTTCTCCAGTGAGGGGAAACTCTATAGCTCTGGACAAACTGTTCCAGTGCTCAGTAATTCCGAAGTTATTGGTTTTATGTTGCTTAAAAGTAATGCATAGCAAAATTCCTGTACTCAGTATTTCTATGTATTTTTTTGTTTATTTGAAGTTATAATGAGACAAAATAATAAGTAAAAGAACACAGCCACTCATGAGTAAAAAGAACACAGCCACTCAGCTTTACAAAGAGAACTCCTGTAGACCTCATTACGCTGCCTGCACTGAACAAATCAAACACACACATGAATGTTAGTTGCCTTTTATTATACTCATAAAAAGGAGTTTGGGCTCATAAAAACTATAGCAGACAACTTTATAAAAACCTAACAGCTTGGTTTTAGTGGTTTCTTCATAGCTTTCTAACAAAACAGGTTTTTTTAAAAAAAAATCCATAGCAGATACTTATGAAACAACTGCCTTATTTGGAATTCTGAAATGAGTATTTTCGCTGTGTACTAGTTCAGAAAAGAGGGAGACTGTCCTCTCCTATCTACTGTTCAAAAGCAAATGCAAAAATCCCCCTATTAACTTGTTGGGTATATTCTAAGCATTAAGGATTATCGCTGTGTAAATAATACAGAAGTCATCTTTAGATGGATTCACTCAATTTCTGCTTAGACATTTTTGTAAATTTTATTGTTCATTTTCTGGATAGTCCTATCTAAATACCCTGTTCTCACAAATATTCAAGGAATTAATATGTTCATTAAAAGTGTTCATTTTTCATGTGGCCATGGATAAGATGTCATATTTTCTCATTTGTTACTCATCATCCATTTTCTTATTTTCCCATTTAAAAGCTTCAGTTAGGCAATCNTCCCTTTTAAAAGGTTGAGTTAGGAAAACAAAAAAAAAAAAAAAAAAAAAAAAAATTATATGTCACCTAGATGAGCTCTCCTGCACTGAAATGAAAAATGGCAATAGGAGATAACCATAGAAGTTTAAGAACACTCATAGACTGCTTTTTATTTCATTTTTCCATGGGAACCATTCACAGCTAAATAATACATTTGTATAAATCTGTACTGGTTCACAAATAATCTGTTATCATAAAAATAGCTTATTTATCAAATAGTTTATTGGAAAAATAGCTTGATGGTTTCTTCCTTTATTGTGCCTTCAGTCATGAAAAGCTCCAAAGGTTGATTGTCAGAATTCACTCTACTTTTACCGTATAAAATCTTATGTATTTCAGATGGATTACATTCAAAATCAAACCAAAACAAAACCCCACAGAAATTCCCATGCAAACCCAAGTTAGTTTTAATTGCAATAAATTCTGACAAATTTATTTACAGTCAGATCTGTTGGAATTAAAGCTGTGTCGTCGGCTTCTGTCATCATTTGCAAAAGTATTCTTTCTCTAGAATAGAATTCTTCCCCATCATCATTAGGAAGTGAAATAAGAAGCTAAATGATGCAAATGTCAGAGATAAATTTCATCCTTCCCATTTCCCATGCCCTGATTTATGCATTAGTACAGCATGAACAAAAGAAACAAAACAACAACATCAAAAGTTCTCTTTTGAGGGCTTTCTGTACCTTGCCATACTGAGAAATTTTAGAAGGAACCCGAGGTTGTATCAAAGAATTTGGATTTCCAAAGGACTGAACTCAGTTAAGCAAATTCTAGTCCCAGACAGTAGTATGCATTAGCTATGAATAGATGAATCATCTTGCCTGATTGTCGTTTTCCAGAGGTTGGAAAGGCCTGAGGAAATTTTAGCACACACAGCCAGAGTACGAAAGGCCTTTACAAGTGTAATCCTTCTTCCACAATTTTCCATTCAAGGGCTACCTTCAAAACTCTCAACTGGCAAAATATCATTAGTTTTAGCATCCTAATGGATTTATGGAGCAGTTTTCGTAAAGCTAAACCAAAATATTCAAAGGCTGCACCTGCTCAGGAAGGTTTGTTTCTGCTTCTGAAATACGAGTATAACAGGAATAGTTGCTGATTTTATTTAGGTCTTTTCTACCCTAGAGAACCTCTGGCACTATAAATGTGAACCCGCCAGTAAAGTGATAGCAGCTGCTGTCTGAAGGAGTTATCTGCTAGTTTAGTTGTATTACTTCACTAAAGCATGCAAAATGAATGATTTTTTTTTTTTTTTTAGCAAAACAACTTTCAGGCCTGGAGATTTGCCGATGATTTCTGCCTTTTAGTTCAGTCAATTCATCTGCCTTCAGAGTCTGCTCTTCCAGGCCATACCTCCTTAGCTTCTCAAGACTGCAGTCCATTTTATAAACTTTGGTGAACTCAAGTTGTATATTGCACTTACTGCTCTTGGCTCATTCACAGAGGCACTCGGTTCATCTTCACAGGCATTCAGCCTGGTCAAGCGTGACTTTGTCTTGGTAAATTCATGTTGGTTGCTCCTGATGACCTTCTGGTTCTTTCCATACTTGAAAGGATATTCCAAGAGGACATGCTCCCTGTTTTTTCATTAGCTTTTCATTGCTTATAGCATCCAGGGTCCTCCTTCTTGCCTTTTCGAAAGAAGTGGGCTTATAACTTTTATCTCCAAGGATGTCTCCTTGTGTCCAGGATTTTTTATATAAAGTGAGGGAATGAAAGGGAAATGGAAGGGGATACAGTTCTGAAAAGCCAATTGAGAATAGAAAAATTAGCCATTCCTACACAACAGATGTCTTTTTCTTCATAAAAGAAAAATACATAATGATGGCTATGAGAATTGTTACTAGGATTTAGTATCAGTCATATATGAAAACAAGTATTTTTGTTCTACAGGATTTGCAAAGTTTAAAAGGAGAAATTGTCTTGGTGAAGAGATATAAGTAGGTATATAGGTTATGAGTTAAAGAGAAAAAGAATAATCCTAACCATGCAGAATCAAAGATGGAAAAGTGTGAACCAGAACTAACCCTCCACTTTAAAATGTAGACACTCAGTAAAACCTTTGGAAAATGGTAAGTAATTTAGGGCAGTAAGTCTCTCTGTGGTTTGCTTCACTGATGCTGCTGTAACTGGGAAGGTTTTACATATTATGGAACCTTTTGAGCTTCTTTTGCAAGAGGTACAAGGCAATGTATTTCAATAGGCCATTCCATTCTGGATTGACAAAACCAGAAGGAAACTACTTCATCTAGTAGTGCAGTTTATTTCTATTTTAGGCTGAAAAAGTGTCTCCAAAGGTGATTTAGAGAGATTGTAAAAGAAATTTTGTCTACGGTTCATTACAATGAAATATAAATGATAATAGTTTTAAACTGACAGCATATTAAAATTAATGCAATAATGTGGTGAAGTTGATTAAGATGATAAATAGATTTATAGAAGACTTTAGACATGGAATAAAGCTTTTCAAAGAGTAAACATTAAAGTGAAAGCTGAAAAAAGCATATTGTGGATAAAAAAAATCTTCACAGCAGTAAAAATTTTAGTTTTCAAAGAGATTCAAGATGTAGTATTAAAAGGTAGGATGGCTTTCTTATGTTTACGTTAAGTGAAAAAGTAAAACAAGTACTAAAACAACTCAAAAAGCACAAGGAATTTTAATGAATAATTTTACAGCTGTGCTTGGACAAAGCTTGGGAATTCAGAAATAATTACAAAGATTTTTTTTTTTTTTCCCCCAGAAATATTTAGAAGCAAATTCCATTTTGGTGGGATTTTTACAACTTCTTTGATGGCCTAAGTCACAAAAGTCAAAGTGAACAGAGATAGGTTAAAACTGAGTGTTTTGAAAGGGTTAATTACTTAATGAGTTGTTAGAAAACACACAATGAGACAGTGAAGGAAAACATCAATATGCCTGTATTTTTCTAATATGATGAAAGTAAAGCAAGACAACTGGGAGCAGCAATAGAATTTCTGTCAGATCTGTATTAAAAATCAAATAGCATTCATGTTTGAGTTAATGTAATTAGACCTTACTGTTGATTTCAATATTCTGTTCATTTTCAGCTTGTGCAAGGCAGCTGTGAAAAACAGATCCAAAGGTCTTCTGAAGCTAGCCACAATTTCTCCCACTGTAGAAACTGGGCAAAATTTTATCTGTGATATTATCAAATTTCAGGAACAAAACAGTCATTCAGTTTTCTGCCTTTATATAGAGGAACAATTTCAGTGCTTGTCAATCATCTATTTAAAAAAATTAGTCATAAACTTTACCCCAGCCAATTAATATCAGAAATGATTGACTGATTTAGTTACATAATTTTAGAAAATAGAATATTTCCTTCCAGCATACACTGATAATAGTAATATTGAAATAATGCCTGGATATATCAGTGTGGGATTGGTCAAATGTGTATGCGTGAAGGAAAGAGACAGAGACTGTCCTCATGATTTAAATATGTGTGAAACTGAGAGGAAATACTCTAAGGAAAAAAGTTATGTGGGACTTCAATATCCAAATGCAACTGGTAACATACTTTGTAGAAGATATTATTTAGTGCAGATTTTTAATGTCAGCTCAAATCTTTTCAACACTGCAGAGAAATATGAAGTTTACTGCACTCAGTGGCTAGGGGGCTGTGGTTGAGCTGCTTTTCCTTCTATAGAAAATCTGCTGGAAAATCTTGAAATGAATACACATCATTTGCTAGAGTAAAGAGAGAAGGAAGGCCAAAGTCTATCTGGAATTAAATCTGGCCAAGTATGTCAAGAACAAAAAGAACTTTTTTACTGTACAGGGAACCATGCACTGGAATAGATTGCCCAGAGAGGTTGTGGAGTCTCCCTCACTGGAGGCATTCACGGACCGTCTGGACACAATCCTGTTCAATGTGCTCTAGGATGACCCTCCTTGAGCAGGAAGGTTGGACCAGGTGACCCACTGTTGTTCCTTCCAATCTTACCCATTCTGTGACTCTATGAAATGCTTTGAAAGGCTCACAGACGTGTAATCTACAATTTCCAAATATTATGTTTATTTAACAGTAACTAACCCTCCCTCCTCCTCCCCAAATATAGACAAATAAATAGAAAAATATGTTAACTTCTATGGAAAAACAGATTATTGCTATTTTGCAAAAGGAATTGTGCTGAAATAGAGATATAGATGGAAAGAGGATAAATCCAAAGAAAACAAATTTTCTGTAGTTGAATACGCATGTGCACTTGGAAAATGCCAGCAGCTGCATTGATGCAGGGGATGTAATATCTCCCTAATTCTCAAAGTGACAGAATCCCAGTGATCCTTATAATCCTTAAAATATACTACAGATATTTTTGGCAAAGTTCTTCATTTTGAAGGAGTGGATTATTTCAAGTACCAGAAAAATTTTGTATGGGCTGATCAGTTAGATGCTTCAGACCACAAAATAGAGATCACATATTTTGAAGCAATCTTCCAACAAAACATAAAATAAAACAATAATAATAAACCCACCACCTCCCCAAACAAACAAAAAAACAAATCAACCCAAACAAACAAAATAAACCCCACCAAAAATCAAAATCAGATTTAAGAATTCCCTAACAATCAGCAGGAGTACAAATGAGAGAAACACTGTAGCATTTACCTTATTTATTTTAAAAGGTTATATCTTATTAAGAGAAAGATGCAAAATAGTTGACGTGAGGTTATTTGAATAATCATTTTTTCAATATTGTACCAGAAAAATCTCATTCAAATAGTTCCTCCACAAGTTCAGGGTCCCTGTGTAATACAGGTATTTCTCAATATTAAGTAAGTATGAACTGAGGATATTCAAGCTTATGGTCTTGAAATATATTCTCAGAGCTCAATTGCAGCCTCTCAGGGCTGCAGCTGCCAACTTGGATAAAAAAACGAGTTGTATCTAGAAACAAATATGGAGTAGCTGAAAAATATAAACCTCTGTTCAGATTCTTCTATATCAATTTTAAAGGATTTCTTTTGTCATGGGAAAGATAAATGGGAGGAGATCAAATTTGTTTATTTGAAAGGTATTCTAAACCAACAAAAAATAATACCATTTACTTGTCTAGTCTGTTCTCCCAGCCAGAGAAGTTACTGTGTCAAACATAATGTAGTGAGTAGATAGAATAAAATGGAATAGATAGACCTAATAATTATTAGAAGTTATTATTAATAACTCTGGTAATTATGGCAAACAACTATTGAATTACTTATTCACTTGATTTGAAAATAGCAGAGCCTAAAAATTGCCTGTAATTTCAAGAGCGCAGTCTTGCTCTTAGAAAGATTGGTGACGTTAATACTGCTTGAGCGGTCGGGGTTTCAAGGATCTCCTAAGATGGTTGTAAGGGCCTTTGCAGAGATCACTGGAAGTTGCCTCAGAGAATTACGTTGGCTATCTGCTCTTTCTCTGTCATGTAAGATCTGGTGTAGCTCAGTGAAAAGTCAGTGGAGGAGCTCCCTAGAGCTAGCATTCCAGCAACAACTGCAGCAAGGGTTTTAGCCTGGAAGTCACTCTCCAATCCAGTGTATTCTGTATAGATGTATTTGCAACTTGTGGTGATATACAGAAGGTCCACAAAGTGGAAAATGTTCAAAACCCAATATCAACCGTTTGTAAATCTTCTGTTTTATTTCTCCTTGATTATGTGTTTTTGGTTGTCCTTGTTTTAATTTGATTTATTTCTATCACCACTATATGACAGGTGATGCAATATTGCCGAAACCATTATTGACTCCTAATGAAAGTGTTATGAGAACAAAGAGCAATGAGAGTAAACTGTAATTCCCTTTCTTTCCCTTCCCTTCCATTTCCCCTTCCCCTTCCTCTTCTTTTTCCTTCTTCCTTTTCCTGAAATAAACAAAAGGAAAAGGAAAATAGAAATTATGATTCTGTGATTCTTTCCCCTTTTCCTGTTTCTTTTACTTTTGTCTGTTTTAAGGAGAGTTTATCCTCCTTCTCTAGACAGATGTAGTCTCTTTGCTATTATATAAGCTGTGTATGAATTATATTTGCCATGCATTTATTTGCGACTGAGAGAGTCTTAGTACAAAAACAGTGAAAAAACCCCAACCAAAAACAAAGGCAGAATTGACAGTTGCCTACATATGCTTTTTCTTTCTATGTACAATATTTATATTATATGTAGACACACATATGCTATATATCTCTTATCTACATGTATACATACAAAATGTGTATGCAGAATGTGCATATAGATTATCCACTACATAATGTGTACATGCAGTATGTATATGTTTTATGTGCATGATACACGGTCTACGTATGCACTATGGTATAGGAATAGTAAAAATGTTTTTTCTCCTTAATATGTTAAATTGTCTAACCTTTAAAAGCATTAAACTGATTTTGTATTAATTCAGTGAGTTTTTCCTAATTCAGTGAGATTTAGTGAAGTTACATGAATTTTAAATCAGCATGAAAGTAGAAAGAAATCTTTATAAAGATTGTAATAAAACAAGATTCTGTGTGAATTCATCTCCCATTTCTTTCTTTCAGTTCCCCACCTGCTATTCCTCTCTCTGTGTTTTTTTCTTTATTTTTTTAATCACTCTTTATTTAATGTAATTTATTTTTTTTATCATTTTAGAGTTCCGTATGATCTATTTTTCATTGCACCAACAGCTTCCTTCAAATCAGTAATTTTATTAAAATTCTTTCTCATCTCAGCTGAAGCACACAAGACTAGCATCCTTTCTAACAAAATGTCTCTTGGATGCGATCTTTTTATCCCAGCTTGTTTTCACTTTTGTGGTGAGTTGGCCCCAATTAACAATTAAGCACCCACCAGCTGCTGGCTCACTCCTTGGCCCCAGAGGAAAGTAAGGGGAAACTGTAAGAGCAAAAGTAAGAAAAACCCTTGGGTTGGGATAAAAGATTAAAAGAAAGAGGAAAGACAGAAAAAAATCACTGAAAAACAATGAAGTGGTGAAGAGGCAAGAACTTACCACCTCCTACCAGCAGAAGAATGGCTGGTCCCATACAAACTCGCTGGGTACTTTGGAAAGCCTTCACCCTGCTTTTATTGAGTATAATGGGTATGGGATTGAGTATGACACAGGATAGGATATTCCTTTGGTAGCTGAGATCAATGTCTTGCTGTGTCTGCTCCCAAACTCTTGCCCACCTGTAACTGCCTTGCTGAGGGGCAGCAGAGTGAGCAATAGAGGTGGTCTTGATGCTGTGCAAGCACTGCTCAGTGATAGACAAAACATTGTTGTGCTAGTAAAGCTATTTTAGCCACAAGTGTAAAACGTGGTACAGGATGAACTGCTACCAAGAAAAGTAAACCCATCCTAGAAGACACAGTACAACTTTTCCCTCTGAACTTGGGGAACGTATGGTGTCTTACAATTGCTATAAAATTTTTTGCGACATGTCTCCTTGGTATTTTCCTGCGAGAATTCTGATTTGCGAGAATTCTGATTTACTCTATTTTGATTCTATTAGAGGAATGGCGTCTCTTGGTATATTTCATCTCTTTTGTTCCACTTCTTTTGATGGAGCTCATTATAGACCCAAATTTTACCCCCTAGTAGTATTTCATTATTGTACCCTCCCCTCCTTCTCCTTTGGCTCTTGGTTTCTCCTCCAGAGCTGGGGCTGTTGACTATAGCAGCAGTTCTTCCTCTCACACAGAAGCAGTGTCTGTCTGTATTGTAAATTTGACTCCTCATATGCTGTAACAGTGCTGTGTAGTTTGTGCTAGATGTCAGAAAGTGAAACTGTTTAGCATTGAGAAGTTTATATATTGCACAAGAATAGTGGTAGGAAGACACCAAAACTCCTTATTCTCGGATGAGTGTCCCTACCCAATGTTACCTCGTTGTGTGCACATATGCATCTTTCATCTCTTCCTGTGACTTCACATTTTTGAAGCTGTGTTACTGATCAGAAAAGAAAAAGTCTGGAAAAAATTCCCTGTCTTTTATATGGTCAAAATTATACACTGATGAATTAGGAAATTCTCATGGAAATTTGGAGCTACTTTTTTTAACTTATGAGGAGGACACTGAAATTAACTTTGTTCCTCTTGAGTGAGTCTTTCCTTTCTTAGAATTATTTTTGTGTTACTAAAAATGTACAGTGCATAAATTTACAGAGTTCCTCCTCTCACCTGAATAATGGCAACTTGAGAGAGGGCTGTAGGAGTGCTAGTCCTCTGTATAAAAGTGAATTTGATCTAAAGCCATCTGACTCAAATCTGTTCTTAAATTCAAAACAGATATTATAAGGTGTACTTATACTACTTTCAAGACTTTTCAGTACTTAGCTGTAGAGCTATGAGAAATGCACTAACTGTGCACTATCATGCTCTAATCTTACGTGGAAAGAGCTTCAACAAATTAATGCATTATTCCATTGAACTGAGGAGAGGCACTGTAGTATGAAAGACTTTCAATTCTGTAATGCAAATTAGACAAAGGCAAGCCAGATTTAAACATGCCTCTGAAACAGACAACAAGCTATTCCTTCCAGAATCTGCAGTGTAGTTCAGTGTATTCTCGTTGTTTTGATTATGAGAAACCAAAATACTACATAGTCATGGGTGACAGCTTGCAACATCTCCTGTCCTCTTTTCAGACATTGAAGGCCTTAATTTTGTTTTATTTTGTTTTGTTTTACTCTGTTTTGTTTAGCAGTCCTTACACAAAAGTGACATTCCTGCTTTCAATAGCAAGAGTTCTTTCACCTCCTCCTCTCTAAAATCTTAATGTAGTCCCTCTCACAGCCTGAGTTCCACTCACTGATGGTCTATAAAAGTCATCCTGCTTCTGTCATCCACACTTTTCAGTAGAAATTATTTCCTTGGGCAATAAAAGGGTAAGGCAAAGTTTGCTTATTATATTTACATCTGAATCCTGGTATGATTGGTTTATAAACGCACAGGACTGTAATACAGTATTGCTGTTGCTAGTAACAGGCCATTAGCTTTTTAGAGAATTTACACTGCCTCAGGACTAAGGGAGTGAAAGAGTGATCCTAACATAACGAAAAGTGGTAGGAGTAAAGTGTGTATATAACAATTATAACTGTGTTATTATGCTTCCTTTTCTGTAAAGATGAGATCTTGATTCGTAGTGATTCTTGAATTAGACTAGCATGAGGCAATAAAAACAATGTTAGAACGGATGTTTTCTGAGAACAGTGTGAATAATAAGAATGGAGGGGAAAACATTTCTCAAGTTAAAATTTTGGATAAGATACATCTTCTCAGTTTAATAGATTAGACACTTAAAGATCTGTGAAAATCAGTGCACATGACTTCTGAATGTGACCCACCAAGGTGTAAATTATCTGTATTACATTTTCATTATCATGTGATTATGTAATTATGTTGAGTGAGGTAGTTGAACAGTTTTATCTCTTCCTCAAATCATGACAAAAATAAACACTGTTAAGATTATTTAACTTTTTTATAATTTATGTTCTCATGAAATTTTAAGATCAACCATGAAATTAAGAATCTTGTTAACTTTCAGTGATTTTACTTTGCTAGAAAACATGTTTCAATAGCCTCACTTTTCCTTTAAAAATATTTATTAATGGTATGAAATCTCCACTTTTTTGCTATTTTAGATCAAACCCTGTACCTTTCCATAGAATTAAAAGCAGTTAATCAACCAAAAAATTTGGTGAAATGATTGAGTTCTGAACAATCAAGGTTAAATCAACTTCAAAGGAAAGTAATTAGCTAGAATATTGAAATGAAAGCAAACAAAACAAATAAAACTGCTACAAACCTTAACCTCAGGAAAGAATCCAGAAAAAATACAAAGTGCACTTCAGATTTCAGTGTCAAGGATTTAAATTATGAAACTTGATTAAAAACTGATAGGGACTGTCAGTTATAAAACAATATCTCATAAGCAGAAAGTTTACAAAACCATGGAAGCAAATTAAAAAAAAAAAAAAAGATTAAATGGCTGATATATTTTGCTCTTCATTTTTTCTTTGTTGTTCATTCTTTTGTACATCTCATTTATTTAGTATGAAACCTTGAGAAAAAAAGGGTAAAAATAAAAATAAACACAAAGTTCTTCTCTTTGGTGAACACTTCGATGTAAAATCAATTTTACAAATGAGACAACAATAACTCAAGTAATGCCCTAAGTGGAAATAAAAAGCTAAAATTGTTTTTTAGAAAGAAAAGACAATTTGTGTCAAGAATAATAGTTTCAAATGACTCTCAGTCCTTGTACATTCACAGTTGAAATGCATAGATGTTCAGTTACTTCTGTAACATTCATCATAGAACCTTAAATATGTGTTTCATTGGAGCAAAGAGTGGAGTCTGTAGCAGATATGTGTGTAAGCAGTTGTGGCATGTGGCGGAAACACCATGAGCTGCAGTGTATCTGTTCAAATGGGGTCCAGGCTGCCTCAAGCCAAGGGAAAATCACAGTGGAAAATATTGATTGTGCATCAAAATTTCACTATGCTACACCAAACTTGATCCAAACAGAGAAGCAATAAGGGCCCCTACCGAAACCTATCTAACAAAGACACTAAGCAGCAATTAGAGGCTGGAGAGGCATGCTTTAGGAAGGCACTCCATGAAGTCCCTAAAGGCACTGGGGTCTCTGTGAGGCTTGTGCCAGTGCAAGGACACCCCTGAGGGATCACAGTCCATGGATGGCCCCCGCTGGGTAAGGGGCAACCATGAGGGACTGTGGCCCTGGGTGACCCGGGCCAGGCAGGAGCACAAAGGACTGGAGCAGCAGAAATCATTAAAGGCAGAGATACCACCCCAATGTCCTAAGCCACTTAGCACCATTGTGGGTGAACTGGACAGACTGAGTATAAGACATGGTGAAAATATGTAAAATTGAAAAAGCAGAGAGAAGACAACATTTATGTACACACAGGTGGGGGTGTATGGGGATGGGAGTGTGTGTTGGGTTGTGTGGGGGTGTGTGTGTGTGTAAAATTGTGTTGAAATTGTTTGTTTGTTTGTTTGTTTGTGTGTGCGTGTGTGTGTGTTCTTTTTTTTCCCCCTCGATACCTTAAAAAGTGGAAAAAAATGGTTAGCCATTTGTGTTGGGTGTCAACAAATTTAGGTAGGTGAAATTCACACCTCTAGATTTTTTTTTCTTGCCTGTGACAGCAATATATAGGAAATACACGTTCACATTTGTATGAAAATTGCATACTATTACACTAATGTACACCTCAGTTTACAAACTCTGTCTATCTTCACTTTATTAGCTTAAAGTAAATACAGAAATATCTTAAAACTGTATTTGAAGCTACAAGTACAGAAATATGCAGAATAAATATACTCCTTTATTTCCTTCTTTGAGGTAAATGTTTAAATACATGACTTCTAGTAGGCTAGAAGCTAACAAACAGGCAAGAAAACTTCAGTGTAGAACTTCTGCTTACACACTTGGTTACTTCACTAATGGTCCTAGATAGGGAACAGTGTTTGCTTACTCTCTCTAAGAAACCTGTTTCAGGATAAGAACAACATTATGTTAAGTTTTGCTGTTATATGAGTCAGTAAAAAGCTTTGAAATTTAGTGTGCTGCATTATAAGCAGAACCACTCATTGTCAGTCCATTCATTAACCAAAACGAATGAATAGATCATTAACAAGACATTGCAGGACTGGACTGTATAATAAATTTTTATGTTATTTAATCATATGCTATGAGATATTTATAGATCATGTAATTTTACATATATTTTATGGAGTTGCTGCTGTATTTCAAGCCCACCTGGTAACTAAGTACCACGCATCTGCTTGCTCATTTTCCTCTGATGGGATGAGGGAGACAACTAGAAGAATAAAAGTAAGAAAACTCGTGGGTTAAGGTAAAGATAGTTTAGTAGGTAAAGCAAAAGCTGTGTGTGCAAGCAAAGCAAAACAGGGAATTCATTCACCACTTCCCATGGGCAGGCAGATGAAGGGAAAGCCAGGCTCCATCCTGTGTAGCAGTGACTTGGGAAGACAAAATACCATCACTCTGACTGTACCCCTCTTTCTCCTTCTTCAGCCCGCTTTTATTACTGAGCATGATGATGTATGGTATGGAATATCCCTTTAGTCAGCTGAGGTCACCAGTCCTGGCTCTGTCCCCTCACAACTTTTTGTGCACCCCCAGCCTACTCACTGGTGGGGTGGTATGAGAAGCAGAAAAGGCCTTGACTCTGTATATTAAACCAATTTTATTATACAATTTTTATAGTAAGTTTTACTTGGCATAAACAGAGCCTTCACTGTGACTTCGGAATGAGGAATATTGGACATGTTTTAATTATATTAACGTGGTGGATTTCTTGTGTTGTTCTGGGAGTAAAGAACTGGGCTATTTTCTTTCAAGCTACACTTGGTATCATTTTGTCCTGTCTTGATATGAAAACAACAACAACAACAAGGTAACCTCAAGTACAGGCACAGCAGGAGCAGGCTGTCTTTACTGTTCTTCCTGCAGGGTGAAATATTCTTTTTGCTGCTAGACCTTGTTTTTAACTGATAGTAGAGTACAGAGGAAGAATCCTGCAGGAGTGTACTGATGTCAAGAAAAAAGTCCATTGCTATGTAACATATTCTATGAGGGGTTTTTTGCTGTGTAGTTCTTTTGTCAATGAAACTGCTAAGAAGCATTTTAGCCCTTATTTAAGACATGCAGTAGCCTCTTCAGCTAAGATCCTCCCCACATGCTGTTGACAGTGGAACTTCATTAAAGAGACAAGTTTGTTAAGCACCTCCATGAAAACCCAAAGCTGCTCTTAGTGAACTTTAAAAAGCATTAGAAAGAACAGCTCTGACCATACATGGCTTTGGCTTTAGCAGTACTCTCTTGATTTCTGTATTTATCCTTCTTCTGTTATGATCCAAGCTTGCAGCTGGCACTGAAGTGAAAAGAACAGAATAATTTCATGCTTCCTAATGTATATTTCTGATGAGTAGATGATGCTTAAGCTAAAAGTACATTAACAAATTTCAGCATGATCCAGGAGATGTAAAAATAAATGAATTGACAGATGAGCTGAGAGACGAGCTAGGGCTCATTTTCTTCCTTTTCGAATCGTCTCTCATTTTCAGGATTTATACAAGTTGCCACATTTCCTAGATTAGTAAAGCATATATTATTTAGTGATTCTTAAAAAATCTTCACTAAAAAATATGTTTTGTATTGTACAGGATTATTAGTGTACTGCAGAACACAGTTTTATAAAAGATTTTTAGTCATAGCATTAGATGGAAGGCAGACAATAACCACCTAAATGCCTTAAAAATCTGTCCCATTGTCCTTGTAAGATGTTGCTGTCATATGAGAAAAGAAAGGTATGTGTATAAATATGTATGTATAGCAAGCTTCTCTTTGAGAGCAGTGCTAGTTAGATTGTGCTTTGGCAGTACCATATAGCCTAAAGTTATTTCAGCCACATTTCAGTCTTTCAGTAATCCAATCATTTGCTTGTTCAAACTTCTTTCCTTTTATTTGGAAAGCCTAAGTATTGAAACTTCATATGCTGTCTAATGTTAAGGACAGCTTTCCTCTCTCTCAGAAAAGGAGCTGTTCGTTTATTTAACTCACTTAGTCCTTTGCATCTGCATCCTAACTTTTATCCTTGTAATAAGAGGCTCTGTGTTTTGTTATGTCTGAACATGTAACTCTAAGGTGTACATAAATGTTCAGAAATATATGTACATAATGATAGATAAATGTATTTAGTGATATTTCTGGATACCAGCTCTTGAACAGCGAAGAGAAACAAATGTAAGTCAAAACTTTTCCCACTTCTCTTCTGAAAACAAAAACAAAACCTAAACATAAAATTCAGTATTTCCTTCTACACACAGCAGATCATCAATAATGAGATCACTGATACGGATAATTTTTTTTTAATATAGGAAAAAATTAAATTTTTGTAGTAAGTTGGACTTGTGCATACTTCTTTCAAATATAAAAGGGTTTTTTTTTTTGTTTGTGTCTGACACTGAAGACAACTCTGAATAAGATTCGCTAATGTGTTTCAGTATTTTATACTCTATATTATATTTAAGTAAAACAGAAAATACTCCCTTCTCTTCCTTTTACTTGACAGATTTCTCTAATTTTGAGATGCATTAGACCACAATTTTTTTATGGATAGAAAATTAGGTCACAAAAATCTTAACAGTACTTTCCTTTAGCCCCATTTTTCTACTCACCTTCCCTACTAATGAAGATATTTTCACAGAAAACACCTTACCTGTGTGTAATTATTACAGGAAAATATTACCTATGTAAGAGATTAAGTATGGTTTATTACCTAATTTGTAATGTGTTTCATTGAAGTCCTGTAAATATTGATGATGAGATTAGTACTATTCAGTTTTTTAATTATTCACTTAGCTGAATGATAGAAGCTGCACTTAGGAAAACGGTGTATGATGCCCAGACCGGTGAGGTTGAAATTACTACTTAAAATGATGATGTCAGAAGCTTATCAAAGTTTTGGACAACTGCCTCCAGATCAATAAGATTACACTTAATAAAGTACTTGAGAGGAGAAATCAGATACACAGCTACAAAATGAGTAGAAAATGGCCAAGCACAGTGTTGTAGAGAAGAATGTGGAGGTTATAAAGGACTAAAAAGTATTTTTGAAGAGAAAAGATAAATCTAATTCTGAGGCAGACTAATAGGATTGTTGTATGCCAGTCAAAAATAGTAATAGCACATAGAAATAGTGAAAGAAAAGTGGTTTTCTAGTATCTGATATTGGTGAGACCGCAAAAGTAAAGTGTGTTTTATAAGAATGTAAAAAAATCAAAAGTAATGTAAATTTCAAAAATTTTCAAAATTTTCAAAATTTCAAATTTTCAAATGTAAAAAAATCTTACATTTTTAAAGCAGCCTCTTCATCTCCTTTCCTCCCCAGCTTCCCTAATCAAGAAAATGTTCGGGAAGGAAGATGCCTTATTACATTGACTTTCACGCACCAACTCTTAAGGAAGATATTAGAGGTCTGGAGGAAAGGAAAAAAAATTGAGTAGAAGGTGAAGGAAACAGAAAGCATGCCTTTTAAGAGAAGATCTAGAAAGGCTCGAACAATTCAGAAAATGTTACAGCAAAACTGGTGAAACAATTGTTTTCTTCAGCAGTTTGGGTAATAGAAACATTACGGGGCAAGGGGGAAAAAAACCCAAGTATTTTCTAAATACAAGTTTTTGAGGTCTCTCCCTCTGGAGGTTTTTAAGAATGGGTTAAACAAACAAAACCCAACTGTTCTTATCTTCCCTCAACAAATTATGGACTATCCTCCCTCGTCAAATTAGGTTATCTGAAAGTACCTTCAAGACCCATATATTTATGGTTATATGATTATGATGGGTCATATGATATGTCAGTTTGCCTATGGTCTGCATATTAGACTGTGAAAATACATCTTAATAGTAAACTGTTTTATGTGTAACTGCTGTGTTGTAGTTTGTAAGGATTGAGAAGACATGGTGAAATCTCATCTGATTTCAGAAGAGCTTGGGCCCTTTCATTGCCATTTAGGTAACTTTTACTTATCTTTTTTTTACAGGTAAAGAAATTATAAATTCTTCTATGGATGCCAAATTTTTCTATAGACTGATATTGACCTAGGATACATTAGTTGTAGGACTGAATTTCTGAAAAGCACCTACAGGTTTTAGCATTGCAAATTCCAGTGAAAATTAATATTTGCTCAAGTTATCCAAGAGTTTTTCCACTGAATGTATGTCTCTTAGGGATAGATGACCAGGACAGGTGAGGAGGAGGAGTAGTGCTTCATGTAGAGGAGGGATTGCACTGCACAGTGCTTGCAGCTAGGCACAACATGGTTGAGAGCCTCTGGGTTTAGTTTAGGAGAAAAGCTAAAAAAGTAGATGCTGTCGTGGTAATCTACTGTAGATCATCCATCCAGTATGATGACATCGATGTATTACTATATAACGAATTAAAAGAAATCTCCACATCGATTGCTCTTGACCTTATGGATGACTTCAGCTTCCTAGATCTTAACTGGGACTCGTACACATCATA
Organism: Cnemophilus loriae; assembly: GCA_013397755.1. NCBI lineage: Eukaryota > Metazoa > Chordata > Aves > Passeriformes > Corvidae > Cnemophilus > Cnemophilus loriae. The sequence continues at coordinate 1,320,163 of VZTF01008193.1, read as the reverse complement.
CCTCAATCATAAACAGGTTCAGGAAATTCCTGAAACATGTTGAAGATGATGTTTTGACACAGATACTAAGATGGTGAAACAGAAAAGGAATAAAACCTGTTTGGCAGGCAGTCACTAGTGATGTTCCTTAGGGCTCAGTTTTAGGGCCAGTTCACTTCAGTCTTTTTATCAATAACCTGGACATAGGAGTTGTATGCACACAAAATAAGTTTGCTGACAATACTAAGACAGAAGAAGCTGTTGATTCTATGAAGGTTAGAGAGGCCTTACAGAGAGATCATTATAGACCAGAGTGTTGGACAATTACCAGTCATATGAAATTTATTTAACAAATACTGGATTCTGCACCTGAGAGTGTAATGCTGAATGAACACATAGACTTGGGGACAGAAGCCTGGAGTGCAGACCTGCAAAAGGGATCTGGAGGGTTTGTTTGATGACCAGCTCAGTATGAGTCAACACTATATCCTGGAGGCCGAAAGAGCCAACTGTATCCTGGTAGTCATTAGGCGCAGTGTAACTAACTGGTGGAAAGGATTGTCCAGCTGTACTCAGCACTGGTGCAACCTCAGCTCAAGTACTGTGTGCAGTTTTGGCTTTCTGAATGCAAAAAGGATATAAAAATACTAGAATGTGTCCAGAGAATGACAGCAAAGATGGTGAAAGGTCTAGAGGGCATGACTTCTGCAGAGTGGCTGAACATAGTAGGTTTGTTCAGCTCTGAGGAGGCTGAGGGGTGACCTCATTGCTGTCTACAACATCCTCATGGGAGGAAGCGAAGAAGGAGGTGATGACCTCTTTTCTCTAGTATCTGGTGATAGGACACAAGAGAATGCCTTACAGCTGCATCACTAACAGTTCAGATTAAATATTAGGGAAGAGTTCATTGATCAAGCAGTGGAACAAACTCCCCAGGAAATCAGTCATGGCTCTAAGCCTTTCACTGCTCAAGAAGCATCTGGGGAATGCTCTTAGCTACATGATTTAGCTTTTAGTTAGCCCTGTCTGGAGTCAGGAGTTGAACTCAGTGAACCTTGTGGGTGCCTTTCAACACAGGATAATCTATAATTCTAAATAAGATATCTCAGAATACTTTTATAGAAAAAAGAGATGAGCTTTTCTAAGGTATGACTCATCTCATTCTAAATTAGATTTCTGCATATGGGCATCCAAATTGTTTCTTAAAATGACCTGCATCTCCCCATTTACTATGATAGTATTTTAGAATTCCAGACAGCTCCTTCAGACATGCCTGAAATTATGCTGTTTGAACTGTATCCTTAGTCACCTTAGTACTTCAGCATTGCTGAAAAACCTTCCAAAAGGAAAGCAAAATAAAGAAATGCCATGCATCTAAAGTTCTAATCTCCTTTATTAAAGTCAAGGTGTTTGCATTTTTCTTTTGGGAATGGGGTTTGAAAATAATCTGTGCTATGACAATATTTTTTTCTTAGTCATGCATTCATTGCACTTAAAAGTTGTTAGAAGGTGTTTTCATAAACTATAATTGCTTACATGGAAAAGCTCATCGAGGTAGTAGTTCACAATAAATGAGATAAAGGTAATGTTCTGAATTTAGGCTATAAGTAGTGCAATGAATTTCATAAACATTTTCAGGAAATTGTATTAGAAACTGACTAGATCTATAAATAGGCTAAAACAAACAAAAAAAACCCTTTCTATCCTCTCTTCTTTCTTTTTTTACCTTCTCTTATATTTATTGTATTTCCTAATAGGAAGTGCATTACATTGTCACATTCTGTAACTGCCTGCATGATATGACAATCTTTCTTGTTGATATGGATACAAATACATACACACAGATGCCTTGAGCATAACCTGTTAGTTTCTTTGACCTGTTTAAAGAAATCTCCCTAATTGTCACCAGCCATGTATGCTTTTCTCATTTTAAATGTACATCAGATATTTGTGAGAAAAATCACATTTCATAAAAACAAACAGATCTAATGTGATGTGAAGACTCTGAATGAAATCTGATGAATCAGAAAAAATACAATAATGTTTCATTCATCTCCTAGGTCTGAAAAAATTTCCTGGTACTTTGAAGGGGAAAGTTTCCGTCAATTGCACAAAAAAAAAAAAAAAAAATCATCATATTATTAATTATTAATATGAGCAAGATAAGCAAAGTAGAGCCCAGTGTGGGGCCTCTGCTGAATGGAGCAGAGGATCTTGTGACAAAAAGACATGGAAAAGACTAAAGTATAGAATGCTTTCTTTATCTTGACCTTTATAGTAAGACTGGCCTTCGGGAGTCTCAGGCCCCTAAAACATAAGGGAAAGTCTAAAGTAGATTCACACTCAGTAGAGGATGAACAAGCTGAGGAACATTTACAAAAACTGGATACACACAAGTCCATGCGACTTGATGGGGTATACCCACAAGTGCTGAGCAAGTTGCTCAATGCCATTGGAAGAACACTCTTAATTCTCTTTGAAAGGTCACGGCAACTGTGAGAGGTGCCTAAAGGATAGAAGAAAGCAAATGTCTCTCCTTTCTTCCAGAAACCTTCTGCATAGAAAAGGTCTGTGTCCAGGTCAAGGAAACAGATGCTCTTTACTTCCATTATGTCCTTACAGTATTTTTTCCAGTCCCTTTAAGTACAAGACACATTATGAAAGCATTTTCAGTTTGCTCCTTGATTCCCATAAAAGGATGATATGCACATATTGAAAGGGACTGCAGCATTTGTGAGCCGGGTCCCAACTCTTGGTGACTGAGTGACGAAGAATAAACACACCTCCCCATCAGTCTGCCTCTAGGCTAGGGGGCTTTCATGCTAATGGAATTTTTCTAGTAACCTTCACTGGACTGAGAGAATGCCACAAGGGATATTGATAAAGTCTCTTCATATTTATTATCTACAGAATCATTGATTTCTGGAACAGAGTGAGACCAGAAGCAGGTCTTGAATGTACAAAAGATGGTTAAGGATATAAATAATACTATGCCATTTTTTTTATTCATTACATTGTCTTATTAAACATATTTGTGAAAGATAGAAAGATGATGAAAACAAAAACTAAAAGTAAAAGCATTTAAAGCTAAATTTCCTTTAAATTTCATTTGAAAAGGAAAATAAATTAAGAAAATACTAAAATCAGTTGAACTAGACAAAATTAATTTCAAAAGCATTTGGTGGGAGATTATGTCAGAATTACTATTTATGGAACAATGCATTTGTTAAAACAACTTCAATATCGGAGGAATTAAGGATAGAGAAGGGATTTTATTTTTTAAAAGTTTATGAAGGTAACCTGAGCCACTACAGACCAATGAGTCTGAACTTTGAATCATGTGAATCTTTAGAAACTATAATACATAGTAAAGTAGAGTTGACACATCGACAAATTTATTTTATTGGAGAAGATTGATAAAGATTTTTAAGGAATAACATCCTTCTACAAAGACTATTTAAGATTTTTTGAGAATTCAAGGAGCAGATGGACCAGAATGAACTAATCTTATTAAATAGTTGTAACTTTTTTTATGACCTCAAAAAAATCATTCATCAAAAGTGTTTAAAGAATGTAATCACCATCAGCTAATAGCTAGTTTTCATAGAGTAACAATGCCTTAAAATATCACAGAATACAAATAAATGGTCAATTTTCCTAGCAAAAGAGAGCTAACATAAAATCTCCAAGATTGTCTGTCTTGGGACCTGTACTTCTCACTGTAGTGAAATTTGGCCAGAGCTTCAAAACAGAAAAATCAAATCCAAGCTGACTGTGAAGGTCTAGAATATTCTCGTTAAAACCTGAGTGGATTGGTCTCACCAGCACTGAAGCAGTTCTGAAGTATAGTCAGCTCTGATCTAAGCTAGTTGTCAACACCTCTTTTGTACTTCCTGGAGAGAAAGTACATCTCTAGAATTGACTTGTTTCACCTTAAAGTGGATACTTATAATAAATTATAAGCAGATGTTTATATGCCTGATATTAATTTCCCTCAACATAGAATTATACTTCTTGACTGTGAGACGTTTAGAAGTATTTGTATCTGGTTTCCAACTACAGCAAATCTATCATAGGCCCTTTGTCATATCTCTCAACACGATGCGGATGCTTCAGATAACCTAGGGTGTCTCAGATGGCACTAGATACTTAGGCTAAGGAAGCAGAAGCATCGTGAATCTCTCTACTGACTGGAAAGATAAATACTGATACCAGACATAGATGCTCATTTGTGTCTGCAGCTGGATAAGCTGCATTCAAACATGATTCACTGGGCTATAAAATCATAGACTCAGAAGACCTGGAGTTGGAATGGACCTCTGGAGGTCACATAGTCCAACCCTCTGCTCAAATGAAGGCCACCTTTGAAGTCTGATTCAAATATATATTCCACTATTGAGAAATACATAGTTTTTGTGTGGGAAAACTGAACAGAAAACCTTATCTAAGATCCTATTATATATTTATGATATAAGGCTTTAAATTCAACTTCAGGAGACATAACACAAGACTGGATAATCATCTGGAATTATAAGCATACTGCTCTATTGTCATCAAAACACACTCAGAGTACAGACAATTATTAGAAAGAGAGTGAAGAACAAAACATAAGCACTGTAATGTCACTGAATAAATAAATTAGAATGGCAGTAGAAATTCTTCTTGCTTAGGCAAAGAGAAAAAAAAGGCTATTATGTTTTTATTGTTGTAAAGAGATGTCATAGGTAATATGATAAAATATTCTTTAAGCATTAAAATATAAATTATACTGACAGTATTTTAAGTTTTTAGCGATTACATCTGCTTGTTGAGTATCAGAATATATGTATGTATTTGTTTAATATTTAAATACATTAATTGGTATAAAACTGAGCAGAGGAAACTACATTAAAAGGCAATGTTCAGCTCTGCATATATTACTCATAGGAAATTCCAATAAATCTATATATTGCTTATCATTGCAAGTGATCTCAGTGTGATAATACAATAAATTTAACAAGTAGCTTTATTTGCTATTGATTGTTATTGATATCGTTTATCCACAAGTTAGACTAAGGAAACACAAACTCCATACTTGCTTTTTGAAAGCTATATAATAATGGAAAAATAAATCCAGCAGCTGTTCTTCTAAATTAATATGAATATTGTTAGAGGCAATGTGGAACTGGAGTACAAGAAGTGATGCGAAGATAGCACATACTGTTGTAAGATACATCCAGTACACTTTCAAAACTCATCTATATCCACTACTCTGTTATAGATCAGCTTTTCAGAATTAAAAAAAGAACATAGCAATATTTGTGTTTATTGATGAATTTGGCAGTATTTTAATCAGTTTTCAGATTTTTTTTGTTAGTGTTAGTAAGACACTCTTGTAAAACACAGCTATTAACTAACTAAATCTGAATCAACTTAGAGCAACATGAGGTCCTGAAAATACATCATTAAATGGAGGAAACAAAGACAGTTAACACAGCTACAGCTGTTGTCATAATGCAGTAATGCCACAAAGAGACCCTGAATCTTTACTCAAAACTGTGCAATGACGGAGATATCACCATCTCCAACACCAGCTGGAGTAGATATTCCTACCACAGCAAAGACTTGCACCTAGACACAACTCCTTTGCTGTTGTGCTGCCATCCTCATCTCTGCCAGTTCCTGCTGCTCTGGAATTGCCCTAGAAGTCTCTGGTGCCTCCCTTCAGGACCTAACCAGTGCCTTCCCCATGTGAGATGTGCTCTGGTTGAAGAGCTGAGCTGCCAGCTGAAAGGGCAGCAGGAGGAGGTGGATGAACTGTGCACCATCAGGAAAGAAGAATGGGAGATTCACAGGGTCTTCAAAGACCAGACAGAAACAACAGCCTCAGACCTTGCTCCAAGCAGAGTGGCAATTGGAGGCTACCTTAAGAGGGAACACTGAATGGAGGTGCCCAAAATGGAGGGGAATAGAAACTTGAGTCTTCTCGCAAGAAGTAGCAAACACAAATTGCTATGTCTCAATATAAGAAAAGTTATTTCATTAAGAGGGGGAGCAAACACAAGCAGGTTGCTGAGAGAGTTTGTAGAATCTCCACCCTTGCAGGCATTTAAATCTTAACTGGACAAAACAACAATGTCAGATAGAATTTGCTTTGAGCTGAAGGTTTTGCTAGGTAGCCTCTAGTCCCTTTCCAACCTACATGGTTCTATGATTCTATGATTACTTGAATAAATTCTTGCTGCATAACCTCAGTACTAAATGTATTCATATTTTACTCTTCTTTACAATTTGCTTTAGTTCAGTCTCACCACTGTAGTGAACTAAGACTTATCTTTCTTTTCTCCTTTTCTTTCAACCTTTTTTTTTTTTCCTTTTGAAATGTGAGAGAATGGGACAAAATCTTTATATCACATTCATTTACCTGTCAAGACTACCTTTAAAGTACTTTCCAAGAAACCCCCTGGTAAAATTACAGAGCAGAAGCTTTTCCTGATTAATATAGCATATATTATTGTAGCAGGAAATAGAATCTGAATATTTTGTTTATGTGAAACAGAATAAAAGACATGCTTATATAACAGGGCACAGTTAGAATTCCTTCTTTCTAAATATTTTGTGAAAAAACTTAAAGCCTTTAATCTCTGCCTTGTTGTCCAGTATTCTGCTATTTATTGAGAAGTAGTACCTATATCTTTGCTCAAGTTTTATTTCAAGTTATGTTTTTTCTTTAAAAGTACTTATTATAAAAAAAATATATTTTTGACTCATACGTGCTTCTGAATTTTAACAGTGGCTGTTTTCTTAAAGTTTTTTTGATATAACTGATACATTCTGTACCAAGAGTTTTACCCTTGATATCTACTTAATAAATATCATGTAAGAGGATGTATAAAGTGTTAATTCAAATGCTGTGCTGTTATATTCAAGAGATGTGACATGATGTGTTTTATACAAAGTTATAAAGGAAGGGGACTCAATATCACTATTATTTACTAATAAGTGGAAAGGTTTTTTCAGCTAGTTTTTTTGCTTATCATTTGAAGAAATCAGACTTTAAAACTTCAATTCAATGTAGAGTTGGAGTATATAGTCATTTATTCACTGCCATATTACACCAGATTTATTGATGTTCATCACTGCAAAGATTTTGATTCAGAGGTATGCAGTTTCTGATAATGTTTCGGTAAGCTATTGCTCTTCTGCTAATGGTTGACTGCAACTTAAAATTCTTTTGTGCATGAATAAAGGAGTGTTGAAGGCCACAGGCAACCTGGAGACAACACTGTAGCAACTGGAGAGCTATAAAATTGCATTTAAGGAAAAAAGAGGAAATACTTTTCAAAACATTTAGAATTCTAATAAAATCACTCTTCAGTCACTCCCAGAATGCTCCCAAATATTAAATCAGTTGAGAGAAAGTGAGACTACTTTTGAAGACCCCATCCTGTTCACCATCAGTGGAGCCCTCCAGTTAAGTTTTAAGCTGTTAAAAATCCAATGGAACACAATAAGAAAGAAACATCCAATGGAACACAAAGAAGTGGAAGATGGGTTTCTTTCTGTGTAAGTGACACCAAACCCACCCAGAATTATTCTGACATTTCCTTGTGTTCAATTAAGGTTTAATTAATGCAAAGATGAAAAGCTTTTAACAAATTACAGAGAAAAGGGAAAATACTTTCTCCAACATTTCATGTCAAAATAAATATTTACATGACTAATGAAGCATTATGTAATTCAAATATACCTCTTTTACAATATTCATAGAATTGTAGAATGGTTTGCATTGGGAGGGACCTTAATGATCATCTAGATCCAATCCCCTGTCATCACCAGGGGCAGCTTCCATTAGATCATGTTGATCAAAACCCTAATAAACACTTCCAGGGTGGACATTCATAGCTTCTCTGGGCAACCTGTTCCAGTGCCTCATCTCTATCACAGTAAAGAATTTCTTCCTCGTACCTAATCTAAACCCTCTTTCAGTTTAAAGCCATTACTCTTTGTCCTGGTATTTCAAGTCCTTGAAAAAATTCCTTCTCCAACTTTCTTGCAGGCTCCCATTAGGTACTAAAAGGTGATAATAAAGTCTTCCTGTAACCTTCTCTTCTCAGAGCTGAAAACCCCCAACTTTCTCAGCCTTTTCTCATAGGGAAGCTTCTCCAGACCCCTGATCGTCTTGGTGACTCTCCTCTGGACTATGTCCAACAGTTTGATTCCCTTCATATGTCGAGGACCCCCCGATGCAATTCTCCAGGTGGAGGAGGAGGAGCAGAGCAGAGAGGAAGAATCACCTCCCTCAACCGGCTGCTCACATTGCTTTTGATGCAGTTTAAATCTAATTTAAATTGTTAAATTGTTACATTTTTTAAGTCTGCTGTGGCACCTGCTTGCAAAATCAAAACCTGAGAATTTATTCTTCTTGTAACGTACTGGTCCAAAGAGGACACTACCCTGTTATTTTCTTTTGCAACATGGAGTCAGTTTATGCATATAAACAGGAGGACAGAGCTCTTGTCTGGGAATTCAAATAAAATCCCAAACACACTAAAAAATGTAGCAATAGTTTCCTCAGGCCACAGCTATTCGCAGGTATTTTTATGCAGTAGCTAGGGTTTCACCTCTCATTTAATACATTGTGGGTTTGTTTTGTGAGTTGCTGTTTGGTTGTGTATTTTTTTGGCTGTTGTTTTTTTGCTTATTTTGATGAAATGACTTATAATTGTCAAATCTTCTCTTTTACTGCATAAACCCTCTGAATTCCTGACTTGAAATTCTTCAGTCTCTGAATCTGCAAGGTGTCCACCACCCAAATATGAATAAGAGACATAACCTTTAGAACAGTTAGAATGACAATGCCGATGAGTTACACACCCCACTTTATGAGTATATGTCACAATGCACAACTGGTAAATAAATTGTCCTTGATTGAAGGAGGAATTAAAACACATGACATTTCTCAACATCTAGTGAATATGGACACCTACACTGAGCAAAACAAAATAATGAACGCACGGGTAAATGCAGAATTCTTCCTTTTGCTGATGTTTGATGCTTTATCTCAGGAACAACATTTTTTTACCTTTAAAGATAAAGGCAACTAGGCCAAAAGAACTTTGCCATGAGTCTATTAGAAAACTCCTTAACATCTATAAACCTTCTGTACTATGTAGTTCAGTCCTCTTGGGATAATGTGAGACTAGATACCGATATAACATTATTCTATGTTGTTATTCTAGACTACTATTACCTATAGTTGTGGGTAACACTTTTATACTGAACTTTCAATTCTATTGACACAATGGCTATAGCTTTCCGAAATCTCACCCATCTGTTGTGTCCAAAAGGCTCAGACAGACTTTTTGGAACTTCTCTTTCTCACTCGTATAAACTCCAGCATCTTTGTTCTATGATAGCAGTTTTTGGAAAGTTTTAGCCTTAATCTTTCTCTCGGTAGTCCTCAAAGGCTTCTGAGGTGCTCACATGTCTTTTTGAAGCAGATTTAATCTTTGAAATTACATAATCATAGATACATGAAAAGCTACTTTAGGGCACAAAGGTAGATGGAGTTAGAACACACCAAAATTATGTCCACTCAGAACCCATATTCCTCTGTCAAACCTACAGCTAACAATATTTTCACCTTAAGAGTTTCTCAGTCAAAGATTTCTTTTAGGTTCCTTCTAGAATTTAAAGAACAACTTATCTGCATATCTTAATCTGGTAAGAATCTTCAACACTGCAAATTTCTTAAACAGCCTTTCCAAGGTCAACTGCATCAAGAACGTATCTTCTAAGTATAGTTATTGAAAAAAAATACAACCAACCAACCAACCAAAAAAAACCCTAAAAACCCCCAAAACCTCAACCCACAGGGTTCAAGTCATTCTCATTTGAAAATAGAACAGCCAACCTGGTAAACTCTATCTGATATCACAGCATGCTGGCTAGGAGACTTTCCTAGCAATCAGTATACATGAATTTGAGGTTTTCAGTACTTTGGAAGAAGTTCAATAATAAATTAATTTCTTTCAAAAAGCCAAAAATCTGTGAAGAACATTTGTGATATCTCCCCAGCAATATGTATCTGAATGTCAGTGGTAAGGGGTGTTTTGCTTTCCTTTTTGTTTAATCTGCAGCAGCAGCAGAAATTATTCCGAGTCTGAAGAAAAATAATTTCAGCTTTCTTTGTTTGAGTGTGAAAACATCACACCCTTGCTGAAAATATGGATGACGAGTATAAAAGATTAAAATCAAGTATAGATGTATGCATCTATTCTTGTTGGTTTTACTGTATTTCAACTTTTCATTCCTTGTCTCTCAGCTTTATCAGAGATGAATTGTTAAGAAAAAGGTACAAAGTGTTCTTTGCTTTGTTCAAAAATATCAATAACTTTACAAGTGATTTTTTAATGACCTCTGGCACATTCTCTTTAGTAAGGCTTGATCTACACAGTTTCTGAATATAGACATGTCAAGGTGATTTAAAGTGTACCATCACTTATTCCCCACAGACAGGAAAATGTTTGGACAGTCTTCACCAATGTAAATTTTCTTTTGCTGAAAGAGTGGATGACTCAATACTTTGCAGGTTTTCCCAGAGGTTCTCAATAGTCTTTTGAGGCACTATTTTGAAAACAAAGCAATTTTCCCCCAGTAATCCAGATCTTGTATTGAGGGCATTACTTCCTTCAAGATCATATTTGATTTGTTTATAAAAATTTCTGACCCTCTGTGCCCCAGTGAATGGGGCTCAGTTTCTAGACTCAGACTAAAAAATTTCAAACCCAATGCCATTTTGACTGCAATTTAAAAACAAACAAAAAACAAACTAAAACCCCCCAACCCAAAGATGCATTTCATCATCCCACAGCTCTTATATGTTGCTAAGGGCAGGAGGAATAACAAAGTCTTCAACTCCAGCTCTCAAAGACCTTCAGGGGCAACTGTATTAAGTAGACATTAGCTAGAACAGCTCCATGGGCTGCTTACATTTATGCTGGAGGCCACATTAGATTGAAACAACTGTAAAAAAAAAAAGAACGTGTTTCAAAAACATTTTGACATCCCAAAGAGCAGGTTTCTTGTACTCTGTCTTCTGTCTGAGTCATATGCATTGGTCATTCAAAGTAAATATATATGCCAAGGAATCTGTCTTAAGTCACACAACAAGGTGAGCTAATGGTAAATGGCTTCACTCATCAAGTTTGTATCTCTGATTTATCTTTGTGTCCTGCTTCCTTTGATGCAGCATTATCACAACGTGCTTGTTATGACAAGGCAGTTTCTCTATGAAGCAGAGAAATCTCTGGTTGTTGAAAATGGGAGGCATCTGTGTGACTGACCAATAAGCTCCTACAGTGGAAGAAGGCATGGAGGAGATGGGTCAAGGTGATGCGCTCAAGAAGTTCAGGGAGTGAGCACAGGTGTTGTAAAGAAAGCTGAACTTACCTGAATGCCAAAGGGACCAGCAGGTGGCCATTATGCTACTTCAATGACTGTGTCAGTCAAGTGAATCAGCTGATTAAATGGTTTCCCTGAGTTAATCAAAAAATGTGAATCTCTTCCTGATTTAGCCAGACCAGCATAAGGGAAGTGGTTCCTGAGTGACTGTCGATATGAAACTTGGAGAGAGAAGTAGCCTTGAGCTGACTTCAACCTACGTAATCCCTCCCAGCATCTAGGAATGCCCAGCACTGTGGTAGTGAACACACAAAGACCAGTAATAGGAATCATGTTTGCATTGTGATCCAAATGTATGCTGCAGTTGCTGTATTGTGCTTGTGTTGTGATATCAGTGCATTGCATTATGCTAAATCAGAATCCTTTGTAATGTCAATTATCTTTAAATAAGTAAATTTTATATTAAAACATTAAACCTCCCTCATGTGGAAAATCTAAATGAACCTGATCAGAGAGTACTGGGCTGACAGTCTGGTACCAATGCCCAGGCAGTTCATGAAGTGATATATAAGGAGACACTAAATACTTCTCAGCCTCTCAGTTGTCTTGAGATTTCTTCTAAGACCAATATTTTCAAGGCTGTAAGAGATTTCTATATATCAGATTACAGTCAGTTGTAGAACTGGGACTACAAGATTCAATTTACTCCCTATCTTCACCAGTGTAAGGCTTGATTTAAACAAGAAAGGAGGCGTCAAAATAAAGAAAAGCTTTTACTTCTAATGGCTGAGATTTGATAAGAGCGGTTTATCATAGGACTCGTTTCTGATCCCGGTACCTCGGGCCAAATGATATTCAAAAAAATGTTGGCATTCTAGAATAAACAGACTCCATGCCTATATAGCAAATAAAAAAGTGTGCTGGAAGCATGGAGTTCAAGGAAGCAGAACAATGAGGGTGAGTTTATTTTTTCACGTGACACTAACTGACAAATATTCCAGAGAGCTAAAGGGCTCATGTCAAAAGGATAAAGGTGGAAAAAATACAAAACCCACAGACTTCAGAGTTTTAAGAAAATTGTTGAGGGAGATAAACAGGTGATCTAATCAGATTTTTCTAAACATAACTCTTTATAATGATGTTTTCAGTACAGCAAAAAGGGCATAATAAGAGCCAAGATAGACAAATGTAGATTGAAATTAAGGGACAACTAGAACAGGCCATTAACGGCTGGTGCACAGAAACACTTCATCCAGCGATGCTGCTACAAAAAACTATTGGGAGAGGTTTTAAATAGCTGATCAGCTGTGTCAAAACCACACCTCCTACAACAAGTAAATTTTTATATGCAAAGCTCCAGACCTACTGCAATTCACTTCTGCGTATTTGAGGTCAAGTAGTACAGTCCTGAGAGTCTCCACCGCGTGACTTCTGGCCTGAAGAGAGAGATGAATTAAATTTAATTACCTGTGTTTGTATGAAGTAACTGAATGAAATTCTGTAATTTATGATACAAAGGAGGTGCAATTAAATTATAGATTTTTTTTTTGCCATCATGTCTTTATGCTTTTGGAAATATATGGTGGAAATTCATGTTACAAATACATTATTTCATGGAGTATAAGTAAGATGTAGGTATGTTGTCGTGCTTTTAGTCATCTTCCTTTAAGCAGCTAGTAATGACAAAAAATTCCAGCAGGGACTTCTGCTTCTGTACAGGTCAGATCCTCCAGTCTAAACCCGCTGCCAAGGGCAGGGTCATCTCTGTCTTTATCAGGTTGCTCAAAGCCCCATCCAAACTGACTCTGAACACATCCAATGATGGGGTATCCACAACTTCTCTGGGCAACTGATTCCAGCGTCTTTTAAAAAAAAAATTAAAAAATTTCTTCCGGATGCCCAATGTAAACTTACATCCTTTCTGTTTAAAGCTATTACCCTTTGTCTTGTCATTTCAGGCCTTGGCAAAAAGTCCTTTCCATCTTTCTTATAAGCCTCCTTTAACTATCGAACAGCCACTATAAGTTCTGTCTGGACTCTTCTCTTCTCCAGGCTAGACCCGCACAATTTTCTTAGCCTTTTCTCACAGAAGAAGTGTTCCAGTCCCCTGATGATTTTTGTGACCATCCTCCAGACCTGTCCAAATAGGTTTTACTGGGAACTCCAGAGGTGGACACAGTACTCTAGGTGAGGTCTCTGTAGCAGGATGCTCTATCTAAATAGGGGTATAGCCCACCTCACAGGCACTGTCATTCAGCTCCATCTCTATTCTGTTTTTTGATGGTTTTTTTCAGCACCACACCTTGGAGCTGCAGGTTGGAAGGATAAGTGAGGGAAGGTATTAAAGGACGGAGCACCCATGGCTGATGCCAACAGCTTTTCCACTGGCGAGAGTGAGGCAAACAGGCCCTCTTCTTGGGGATGCATCACATTCCTGAAATCACACCCCTCAGGGATGAAGTCATCGGTATAGGATAACACCTTAGTTGTCCCCACACTGTGCTACTCTTCATCCTCTCGCTGCAACCAGGACAGAAAGGTCTGCTGTTTTTAGAGTTGAAGAATGCTGAGACCAGCTTGACTGACCAATCAGACTCACCATGAGGACATGCAAGACAGATGTTCCCTGAATGAGGCTGGGAGCAGCAAGGATGTGCAGGCCTTGATACAGAAATGAGTCAAAAGTGTTGAGCAGAAGAAACCAAAGAGCTGGTAACACCTTTTTCAGCACAAAGTCTATTTGGCTGAGTAAATCTGACAACACATAATCTAAAAAATATATATGACTGGCAATCAATCACTTTATCCAGTAAAAGGCCAGTCCCACTTTTTCACAGTGAAGACTTCTATCGAATCTCCCTAAGATGTGTGGAGATCCTTCCCTTGAATGGGAACACCCCTCAAGGTTACTCCTTGAGGCTGAGCAATACATTTGCCCACAGTCATTGGTATGGGTGAGTAACACCGATCTCAACTTAATAATTGTTTTGCTAGCTTTAATATAATTGCCTCAATATAATTGCTTTAATATAATTGCTCCAATATTGCTTCAAAAATAGTGCACTACGCTAGCAGCTATAACTATCCATACTTTATAGCAAATAATTCTGATTAAGCTATTTTTGTCTAATTATTATCATCATTATAATCATTAAATAATTTAAATAAATCCTTTGGTTTATTTATATGATTGTATTTGCTTTGTCATCCTTAATCCTGCAGAAAAAAAGTTCTATAAAGTTTCAATTACAGCTATATAATTCTTTAGATGTAAGACATTGACTAAGTCTGGGGTTAGGACTGGATCCAGCCACGCCTAGATTCCTCTCTGAGGAGGAGTTAAAAAGCAAGGGTGTCCTTTCTGTGCCTAGTGACTCAATGGGAGGGCTTCTTTAATAAACTTTGTCTGAAGCTCCCATTCTGCCTATGACAATCTCACAGGAGCAGAACATACAGGGAATCACCTCCCTTGACCTGCTGGCTACACTTCTTTTTATGTAGCCCGAGATACAATTGAGTTTATGGCTGCAAGCCGACATTGCTGACTCATGTCCAAAATGCCCAGTGGAAATACAGATTTGTATTTTCCTTGGGCGGTAGAAAAAAATTATTACAGTTCTCAGTGTAATGGATTTTTCTTAAAAGAGTATTTTGGATGTGACAGGTTTCTGCTGGGTCATTTAGCCAATGCCTCTGCATTAGAAGAGGAAATATTTTATTATTTTGAAGCCAAGTCTCACTCAGTGGTGTAAATTGGCTTTGAATCTTTCACTGAGGCTGATTGTATACCTGCCCTTGGCAATCTTTTCCAACATTCATCTGCTATAACTGCAGGATCTCTTTTCCCACCATACTATTTCCTTGTCAATGCTGATTTTCCAGGCTGAAGCTTCAGACAAGTATTCTTTGTTTTCAGCTCACTGTCTCATCAAAATGAAAATATGGCTTATCTAATATCTGGATGGCATTTATTAATTTAAAAAAAAAAAAAAAAGCATTAACTTTCTTTTCTTTCTAATAGTTGTTTGGTTTTGGTTTTGGCTTTGGGCAGAGTTCTTTTGATGATAAACCACTTATTTTCTTAAAAAGAAAACATCAGTTTTTAAACTCTGCCTTAGTAAGCACCTAATTCAAATTAATGCAGCTATTCCCAAGTAGGTCACTCAGGGGAGAAATTCAGACAACCAATAAAAGCTTTCAACTAAAGGACATTGTTCTTTACAAGAACCAGAACTAAACTCAGCATTATAATGGTGCTTTATGAAAATTAAAAATATTACATTAGAAATATTACCTAAAAGAGATTTCTTCCCAAAACACTGCTTTTAGCAGCAAAGTGATTCCCTTCTGATTCCTCTCCCACTGCCTGTTGGTTCCTTTTAATAACAGCCTTATTCATTTATTTTTAGCAAAAATAAGTTTCCATATAGCTAAATATTCTAGAAAGGAAAGTGCTTTTTCTACATGCAATGTTATTATCATCTATAAAGCACATTTGTTTTCTGTGGCTTAAAGTAAAGCTTTCTCCTTTGCTAGTACAAAGGCTGTCTTCTGAGTAATTGGCTTCAGACATATTATTTTATCACTGCCTAAATTTTTTACCTATGTTATTTTCTCTTCCATCAATCTCTAAATGTCAAAACTCAAATTGGTTACTGTCTCTACCGCTTTCAGACAAGATAGCTCAATTTAATCCTGTGTCCCTAGGAGGAGAGATGCTTCTGGAACAGAAAGACAAATAAACAGAAAAAAAATTAGGCAGAGAAACTATCAAGCCTTCAAGATAGAAACCACAGGACCTTAATATTCAGGATGAAAAGTCAGCAAGATCCTGCTTCTCCATCTCTTTCTACTGTACTTTGTGATCTTAGAATGTACCAGCACATTAGTGAAAGACAGCTGATGAGCAAACTTCCTTTCAGCAGGCACTCTGGTATTTCCAAACTTTTCTAAATTAAATCTGTATGAAAGTAAAGGGAATAGTTGCTTAATGTTTCAAAAGTAAAAAGTTTTGTGAGAAAGAAGCATTTCAAACTTGATAGCTGACTATTATTTGCACCGCATGAAACTAAGCAGATTTTCTGTGATTATCACTGTTAGCTAGAATAAGTCATTAGCTTACCTATTATGATGACTCTTTTCATTGTAAGGAAACAACCAAATTGCCTTTCTTATAGTTTGATATCAATATTAACTGTTGCAGATATCAGCAGAATAGCAAATGTCTAACTAGAAAAGTACCAGAATTTTTTTAGAAGTTATGTGGTGATGTGTATAGAGACTGCTTATACAGTCTCACGAAACACTGAAGGTGTAGACAAAAACAATCTGAGAATAAATCAGTGTTACACAAATTATATGTGAATAGAGTCATGTGAAAAGGGGAGATTTTCTCAAGCCCTTAGTATTT
Organism: Cnemophilus loriae; assembly: GCA_013397755.1. Taxonomy (NCBI): domain Eukaryota; kingdom Metazoa; phylum Chordata; class Aves; order Passeriformes; family Corvidae; genus Cnemophilus; species Cnemophilus loriae. Next base: position 1,303,389 of record VZTF01008193.1, on the reverse strand, counting down.
GGTTAGTCTGTCAGCACTTCAGGCCAGCCGAGACTCTTGAGCCTGACCAGTCTGCAGTGTCCCATGTTAGGGACCCTTAGTTGAGCATTTCACCAGGTAGGAGTGGGTTCAAATACCTTGTTCAGGGTCACACGCCAAACAGAGAAACCCCCTCTTGGGTTTCTCCACCTTTACCCACTGCCAGCAACTGCCAGTGTCCTCAAAGAACTCACATTAGCAGTTTCCCAAATCACATTTTTCATTACTAAAATTGTGACAGGTTAAGGTTTGAGAATTGCTGGTGATAGTATCTGACTGCAAAAATATATTCAAAGCAATATACTAGCAAGCTCTAATCCCCAATAAAACCTACCTTGAGATATTAATTCAGCACACATAGAGTATGGTTCTTACCCAATAGGCATTCCTACAGGGGGAGAAGACAGGATCAGCCCACTGACAGATCCCAGCAGTTACGCTGGACTCTTCCCCTCTCTTCTCCCCATTCTTAAATCACTTTTATGCTATTTCGTTATGTTTAGGTGGAGCTTGTGTGACTTTAGTCATACATCTTCTTCAGTGAGTGGTGATTGTACCTTGGGGGTGGGTATCTCAGGATAATATCTGAGATAACCTTGGGATGGGACGTGCGTCATTCCAATGAGAGGGACTTTACCATGGTTCCTGATTCAAAAGCAGGACATCTCCCTGTATCTCCCTTAGCTTTCAGCTGCTGTGCAGCTTATCAGCTGAAGAGCACCACTGAGTTCCCTTCTCTGCAAGGATTTCAACAGAGCCTGGCTGCTCCACCCTCTGTTTAGTCCCTCTTAGAGTGTATTGAGCATTAGCGGTCAGGTATTCTGACCATGTTCCGTCCAAGGAGTAGCAACCATATTTTTCCCTATAACTTCTGTACCGTTATCCTTTCACACTCAATCATCTTCCCACAGTCACACGGGTCAAGTGTCGTATTTGAGATAGGAATCTCCTGTGCCTTCACTTCTAATTTCTCCAATGTTTCCCTCAGAAATCATAGAAACATAGAATCATAAAGTGACTTCCATTGAAAAGGACCTTGAAAATCATCTAGTTCCAATCCCCTGCTGTGGGCAGGGGCACCTTTTACTAGACCAGGTTGCTTAAAGCCTCATCCATCCTGGCCTCAAAGACTTGTAAGTTCACATGAAAGCAAAGACTTTCTTTACTAAGAAAGTTCTTCCTAACATCTAGTTTAAGTTTACCCTCTTTCAGTTTAAAACCATTGCCCCTTGTTTTATCATTACATGTCCTGCTAAATAGTCCCTCTCCAGCTTTCTTGTAGTTCCTCTTTATGTTCTGGAAGGCTGCTATAAGGTCTCCCTGGAGCCTGCTTTTCTCCAGGCTGAACAGACCCAACTCTCTCAGTATGTTTTCATACCAGAGATGCTGCAGCCCCAGATGAAGCATCATCTTTGTGTCCCTTGTATGGAATTACTGCAACAGGTCCATATCCCACTTTAGAGGTGCCAAAACTGAACACAGCATTCCAGGTGCGGTCTCAAGACAGTAGAGGGGGAGAATCAGCTCCCTCAGTCTGCTGGCCACACTTCGTTTGATGCAGCCCAGGATAGACTTCACTTTCTGGGCAGCAAATGCACATTGCCAGGTCATGTTGAGCTTTTTTGCCAACTCCCAAGTCTTCTGAGTGCTGCTTTCGATGCATTCTCTGCCCAGCCTGTGAATTCTGGTGAACTTGTATGAATCATGGTTCAAACTTTAACATGAAGATTGTCTCATGTTTTTCGTAGCATAATACTGATTTGTACTTCTACATCTTTTTATTAATTAAATCAAGATTTTCTTTTTTGGTGTTCAAAATCCATTTTTACAGTGGTGATTCAATTAAACTGTAAATATAATTATTCTTTATTTCACAAGTGGAATCATTATGTATTTTTCTGCTTCATGTGGAATTAAAAGACAAATAACAATATTTAACAAAAAGTAGTGTAATAAGAAGCGAAAGTGCAAAAAAGGTTCTGCCTTCTCAGGGATGACAATTCATGACTGAAGCATTATGCAAAGCATGTAACAGATGAGGAAATAAACAAACAAGAAAAAATCCAACAAAAAAAACTATCAGAATGAGTTTTTTTTCATGTGACTTTATGTAAAAAATGAGTTACAGCATTGTAAATATGTATTAAAATAAAATGCACAGTGTTCTATGCAGAACAAATACTATTCAGGACATTTTCATTTGGCATTAAAGAAAAAAAATCCTTTTCGACACAGATAATCTTTGATGGATTAAAGAAACACAGAGCAATAGATCTGGTCTCCATAGCTTTACCAAAATTTACTGAAAGATAAAGCAATGCAAAATATATAATTTTAAATACAGAAATTGACCTCCCTTTGAAGAAAATGAGCAACCTTTATGGTAAAGTGCTTGGAGAATGAAGTCATATATAGAATCTGCTTCATATGGTCGGTATTTTATGATATATTCAAATAGATGACCATTTAAAGGTTTCCTCACTGAAATCAGAAAATTGGTTCTGAGTTGGAAGGAAAGATAGGTAGGAGAACAGAAGTGGTTACATCAATTTTAAGACCCCTTTTTTTCTCAGACCTTTGACTTTCTGAAGGATTTTAGATACCTCTATAAATTCACCCCAGCTACTTGATTTCTTGCCTTTCATTAAAAATACAGGAAACACTAATGAACTGATAAATCAGTGAACCGATACATGAAAGGTGAACACCAGTGCCTTGTGCTTGTAAATAAACTCTAAGTGATGAATATTCATCTGCTAAGGGTTTATGGATATGTGTCTGTATGTAAAGTTTGCCACTATAGAATACATCTGCTAAATACAAAAGTATATTTGGAAGTAGAGTTTGCAGCGGGTTAGCATAGAAATTTATTGGAATTAGGAGGGCTCTGGGTGACAAAATTAAATTAGGAAGGACTGTGATGAATTTGGGTTCCTTTACTTATGTGCCCAAAGATTCTAATATATGTACATATATATACATATAGATATACATAATTTTGAGATTATGGCACTTGAACACTGAGCTCCATTTGGCTTTTATTGAGATGTATGAACAATCTGAGCATTTTCCAGTGTTTCCCATTTTTAGCAAACCTACCTTTAATACCCTCTTCCCTTTCTTTTTACTTTTGATAGCATAACCCTGAAACTGTATCAGAACTTACCAGCTTTCTGTTTGAAGCAGAGTGGGCTTATTGAAGATGTAAAATACTTCAAAAAGAGGTAATATCTGGTGCGAGGCTCTGATGGTTCACGCTACTGACAATGAAGTGTGACTACGCAGTATGAGTAGTAACTCAAGGAGAAATTTAAATACACTAAACATATCTTTTAAATATCCTAAATATAAGCTTGCCTAAAGAATCTGTACATTATCTAATCTTCAGCACTACTCCTTTCACCATAAAATATTCCACGAACCACAGCTTCATGTTATAGTTAGAAGTGGCCTAAGAAGAAGTAAATCATCTTCCTTTCCTTGGTATTGTCACCATGATTATTCTGTTTCTTCAAGTCCTCACAAAACATTATCTACATTCAATGGAAAGGTGTCTACTGTTTTTTTATTGGGTTTTTGGTCACACTACTCTCGTTGCCATGGTAGGTGAAAAACGATGAAAATTGCAAAATTAAAACCCAGACGTGGAAGTGGTTTGTTTTCTTTAGTATTTTTTCCTATTAAGTTGCCATAGTGCATGCCTGCAAAGGTAGTTTTCTGTTATGTTCTTTTCTAAACCAATGTTTTAGATTAAAAACTGAAAGGTTGGAAAAAATGAAAATAGGAATCTAAATGAAGAATTTGGTTTGAGGAAGTGAAAGCTGTTGTTTTAGGCTAACTTTAAGCCAAACACAACCTTGAAATGTGTTTACTAAGCCATCAGATTTACACTGTGTGATAAATGAGATGAATTTGACCTGCAGTTTAGGCTTGTCAGGGAACATCAGGATATTGAGAGACTGGGGAACTTAATAGAGTCTTCATTTCCCCATGGATGAGTAACCCTCATCCTATTTCTGGGTTCTAGTTGTTGTTGTTGTTTCAGTCTTTCGTGCAGTTGATTGATGAGTTTCAAATCCTGATCTCTACTGTTTCTGTCCAACTCTCCCCAGCTGGAGGCAGAAGACATGGGAAGAAAACTCTGTTGGGATGGGTAAATCACACAAAATATATTACAGAAGTGGCAGAATTTATATAAGGATCTGGAATCTATCTCCAGCTGGATTATTTTTTAAGGAATGGTAGTACATGGAAGTCACATAATAGCAAGAAAACATTTCACTATATATATTTTACATGAATACATGCAGGCATTAAAACTCAGAGCTAATAGAATCCTGAAATGGCAAGAATAACAGCCTGGAACTCATCAACATAGATTTCAGACACCTGTTGTGGCTGATACATTTAATTTTAAATTTAAATTTAATCTGAATAACTTCAAAGTTTTTGGTCTGGTTTTTTTTTTTTGTTTTTTTTTTTTTTTTACATAGTTCTTCACGGTTAGCATCCATGGACATACCTATGGACCTATGGACTTATATAATATTTTCAACTACTTTTTATTATTTTAGGCTCAGTAAAACTGATAAATATTAAAACAGTTGCCTTACAGAGCGTGAAAATGTTATAATTGCATATACAAAAATTTCATGAACAGTTGCTATAGTAATTATAGTCACTATCCAGGGAAAAAACATACGCATTACATTGAGATGAAACCTTACTTCCAAAAGTGATGTACATCACTCTGTTGTGTGATGTATATTTCTGCAGTTATAAAACAAATAGTAACCACATGCTACCTTATTTCCTGATGAAAAAGAGTTACTTTGATCAATTAACTTTACGTGTAATAGTTAACACACTCTAAAAACTACTGAAAATGTATCACTTAGTAAGAAAGAACTTCATTTCACTGATCACCAGCTCATGTTCCAAAGATGAGACTGTAAATTAAAATTTAAAGCTCTGTTGAATCCTGTATAGCAAATCTTCAAGACGAAAATCATCCTCTTTTTCTTAGGCTGCATAATTCTTCTTCTGTCTCCCTCCTCTCTGTCCCAATTTCTGTCTTTCTCTTGCCTCAGTTCCAATTAAAATACCTCCCTTCTCACAGATGCCAACTACCAGTGCTTTCAAAGAATGCCCAATTTATGCATATTAAACTAGAGAGACAATTTTTTTCTCTGTTTGTATTTAGACCAAATTAAATAATTTTGTACCTAAATTTTGCCAAATTCTTCCCAGTTACAGTTGTTTGTCCAGTAAAATATACTGCCTTTATCTACAACCTTGACTGTCTTCTAATGTTAGAACAAAATAGTTTTAGTGGAGTATCAGATAAATTTCCATTAGGTCCAGTAGGGTTCTAAAGTGTAAATACTGGTAAGAAGATTTGTCTCCATATACATATGTAAAATTATCTAAACAGGACATTATCTAACTAAGTCTCTGAGAAGCATCCTGACATATGACAACAAGAGTGAACACTTATGGCAATTGCCTTATTCAGGTATTCCAAATAAACAAAGATTTTCTGATTCTTGCGATTTTAAAAGAAGATAATTTTCTATTTGTAAAGATAAGTTCTCCCTCAGAACATCTTGGATACTTTGATGAAAAGCACTGTAGAAATTTTCCTATTACTAATTTTTGAATGGGTTAATATGCATCCAACATTTAAAGATCAACTGTTGCAAATAAATGTTTGATTTAAGCTACTGATAAAATCTATTTATTATGTCAGAAAGTTAAACACAGATTTCCGCGGTACCATTTATCATTAACTATGAATTTTTCAAGCCTAATAATATATATACTTTTAAATCAAGATGATAGATGAAAATTTACTAAATTTTCAATTTTCATATCAGGTCATTAGTTAATATTTGCAAAGCACTTAGAAAAAGTTAAGCATCAGACATGTACATATAGAGTTAGAATCTTGAAATGTCATTCATTTTTCTCATCACTCATTTTTCTTCTCACTGAACAATTCACAAATTCCTCGCAAACCTTCCACTTCATCTACTTTCTTACTTGTTCCTCAGTTACAAATCTTACATAGAATACTATACCTATCTTTCTGTATTGAAGGCAAGGATTGTTTAAGAAAGAAAACTGTTGTTAAACAACATAGGATAGACACCTGTATGTGAAGTAATACTCTGAAAGCTTGATAAGCAAGCTTACGAAAAAACAAAAGCAAACATATTTGTTTTTATGATTACTATTGCCAGTATTGTCAACAAAAATTGCTAGGTAGAAGCCTTTACTTAGATGAAGAAAGACAATTCCTGGGGAACGACATGAAGTGTGCTTTTCTTCAGCAGAGGTTTGTGTACATACTCACCTGAAAAATAGACCAGAGTTGGCAAAAATTTCCAAACTCATACAGGCATCCCAAATAATCTCCAACCATTTCCATCTAGTCTTAAACTGATGTAATTCACATTGCAGATTATGTCACAGAATCACAGAATCACAGAATCACTAGGTAGGAAGAGACCTTCAAGATCATCGAGTCCAACCCATGTCCCAACACCTCAACTAAACTAAACCATGGCACCAAGCACCACATCCAATCTCTTTTTAAACACATCCAGGGATGGTGATTCCACCACCTCCCTGGGTAGACCATTCCAATATTTTATCACTCTTTCTGTAAAAGACTTTTTCCTAATATCCAACCTATATTTTCCTTGGCGCAACTTAAGACTGTGTCCTCTTGTTCTGTCAGTTGTTGCCTGGAGAAAGAGACCAATCCCTACCTGACTACAACCACCTTTCAAGAAGTTGTAGAGTGATAAGGTCACCTCTGAGTCTCCTTTTCTCCAGACTAAACAACCCCAGTTCCCTCAGACGTTCCTCATAGGGCTTGTGTTCCAAGCCCTTCACCAGCCTCGTTGTCCTCCTCTGGACGCATTCAAGCGTCTCAACGTCCTTCCCGAACTGAGGTGCCCAGAACTGGACACAGCACTCAAGGTGTGGCCTCACCAGCGCCAAGTATAGGGGAAGAATGACTTCCCTGGTCCTGCTGTCCACACCATTTCCGATACAGGCCAGGATGCCATTGGCCTTTTCGGTCACCAAGGAGCACTGCTGACTCACGTTGAGTCAGCTGTCAACCAGCGCCCCCAGCTCCCTTTCTGCCTGGGCACTGTCCAGCCACTCTGTCCCCAGCTTATAGCGTTGCAGAGGGTTATTGTGGCCAAAATGCAGGACACAATGTCCACTATAATGTCCAGTAATGTCCAGTATAGCGATCTTATTGAAAAGTGCTAAAATCTGTTTATTACAAAAGCAGACTACTGATGTCAGGCACAGAGGTTATCCAGCAGGATGTCAGTATCCATCATCAATCCACATGCAGGTCAAACAGAAAATGTATGGTTTCAGACACTTGTATTTTCTCCTGCTTTTTGGAACTGTTTATTAGTTAGTACACTGGATTTTTAAAAATAATTTCCAAAGTTCTTAAAGCTTCTCAAGCTTTGAAAAATGAACCTATAAACATGCTTCTTGATTCATTCAGTCCATTCAGAAACCAAGGCATTGGCAAATTAAATGTTACTGAAAGGAATGTATGAGCTGTTTAGTATTCTCTATCTAAGAATCTAAGCAAAGGCATTTTACAAATTATAGAGAATCATTTATGAATTATAAGGAAGAATTTCTGGAGTTTTAATTTCTTTTTTTTTTTTTGTTTCAAAACAGAAAGACAAATTATCCAAGTCGAACTTTAACGTAAAATACCCTTACTGGAATGGAAGAAGTAGGAGAAAGAATTTCTGAGGCTCCGGATGCTATTTGAATCTTAAATTTTTTTGGAAACTGAAAAACTGAATCAAACCAAAAACCTTAAACAGATATGCTAATAATAAATGTCTAACCTCGGGCTTTGAGTAAGTCAGTTTATAGGGTTTTCATTGATTGATCCCATGAACTCATTCATTTGCGTCAGTAATTAAAACAAACTATATCTTTTATGTAGTTTTCTTAAAAGTTGCATCAAAGGAGTAGTTTAGTTTGAAATCTGCACAGCTCCTGCTGTTACATAAAATTATTCTGAAGCACTGAAGCTAAAAATACTTCCAATCATACCAGTACAATAAATATAGAGATATTTTTGCATCACTTTATTTATTCTGGATGTTGGCCAAATTAATTTATAATTCTAGAAAAACCTATAGCTGCCAATGCAAAATAATTCGAAATGCAACATATCACTCTAAATTGCCATCATCAATTGCATCACAAGGTGCTACAATTTGTAAACTCAAGCTTATTCTAGCATTTGTTTTTATAAATGCAATTTTTTTTGATGAAGAGAAATTTGATTATAGAAAATCAAACTACATTCCAAACATTTAGTTTAGAAGAGATGAAATAAAAATTATTTCCAGTTTATATTTGTCTGCATATTTTCAAAACTCTCAGAATTTCTACTTTATTCTGTAAGAGAAAGAGAGACAAGGGAAAGAGTTGCAGCTACTCCTAGGTTATGGTGGCTCTTAGAGACTGAATATCTGCATATTAATACAATACAAGAAAACAGTAAAGACAGTAAAAAAACTCAATAAGTACAACTGATATTTTTACTGAAATAGTAACTTGGAAAGAACATTAAATCATAGCACTCTGCATTCTTTTATTGCAACTGTGAGTTAATAGAACTGTAACTCTGTTTTTTATTTTATTACTCCTGTAGTTATTTTTTGGCATCCTGATAGATAATGTAGATAATGTAGATAAGACATAGCTTTACATGTGTATATGCTGAATCTTATATTTCTGGCAATTATATTATCCACATTGAATGAGATATCAATCACTAAAAAGCAAATGATGGTCAGGCCTTGCGAATAGGCTGCCCAGAGAAGTGGTGGAATCACCACTCCTGGAAGTTGCTCGGAAGGCATGTGAATGTGCCACTTGGGGGTATAGTTTAGTGGTGAACTTGGTAGTGCTTGGTTAATGTTTGGACTCAATGATCTTAGAGATCTTTTCCAACTTACTGATTCTAAGATTCTTTCACATTAAAATATTTTAAGAGAATAGTCAAACTGATGAAAAAATATTTAGAAACACCCTTTACTACAAACACAAACCCAGAAAATCTTCTTGGATCGTGAGATCCCAGTGGAATTTGTTTGTTTGTCTATGGTAGCTGATCCTGAATAAAACTGCCAGCTCCCACCGTGTGGCAACAGTCACCTGAGTATGGGATGTTGTGGGGAGAAAAGGATGTCCAGCTGCCTAGCCTGGCTGAGCTGTACCAGCTGACCTTACTTCAGTTAGGACCTGAAGTAAGAGATCCTTACAGTTGTGTTTATCAGGCAGCTTTCTCCTCCCCCTGTGATAAAGTCTTCTCTGTGGGGCAGAGAAGACCTCAAGGCTCACTTTTTTAGAGAAGTAAAAATAGAGAATGCTTCTTTTGTCCAGGACCACTCTCAAGAGTACATACTTGCTCAAATTACTGGTTAGTGTGCTTGCACGGGTTATGCTCCCTGTCCCCAGCAGTGCTTTTACATAACTAACTAAACAAATTTGAAAAGCAGCCCTAGCAACAACGGTCAGAATCCTATTTCACCACTCTTATGTAAGTATCCCACAAAGCAGGCTACAGAGTCATGTTCCCGTTGTCTTCCTGTAATTGCAATGGAATTCTTTTTTTGTAAAGGAATGGAATCCACTGGCAGTGGCGAGTGGAGAGCAGCTGAAGACTGAAATAGCTGATGATTATTCCTTAGCAAGTCAAGTGTTTGAGTGCCCCCCAGCTGAAGGTGACAAGTAGGTGGTAGAGAAGCTCACGTTTTAGACGGTTGTGTGCTTCCTGGACCTTACAAAAATTGTGTAGCTCCCCTTGCATGGTCAGTAATGTCATGTTCAGGCAATGCACTTTGAAGGCTCTCTGCAGCTTTTATTCTATGCATTCGTTAAACTTCTGTCCATCAAGACCCAGAATTGGTGAATGTAAATTTTCATCCTTAGCTACAGCAGCAAAATCCCAGCACAAATCAAAAAAATTCTCCAGATAATTTTACATATCTCTTAACGTCAGATTTATTTGAAGCAAACAAATACATGCCAAAATGTATCTATATGGTAATGCAGGGTAAGTAAGTGATAGATAGTCTTTCAAATGATCTGTAATTTTAAATATGCTTTTTATTTTTCCCATTAACTGTGTGATTCACTAAACATAAATATTTTGAAAATGCATATCATTTATTTGATTGACAGTAATGGCTTCTTTGGAATCAACCTAGTCAAGTGAATCAATATATGCATAATTTGGAATTTATTTAAGTACCTGGTAAAATTAGATAGCTGCATATATATAAAAATATATATATATACACACCAGTTGCACAAGAGAGGACTGTTAAAACAGTAGCAATCATCCTATTAAGCAGGCATGCTGTTTTCCATAGCATGTTTGTGAGGTTCTGTGCCCAAAATGCTTTTGACAACTTATTCCTCCTTTTTTTTTTTTTTTTCCTGTTTGAATTAGTAACTCAGCTATCAAAAACTGAAGAGTGCAAGAAAGGTATACGTCAAAGAAGACAAGAATCCAAATTGTCAGAAAAGTGCTTGGAACACATCTTAATTAATCTGTCTTTGATCTGTTCCCAGAACAGTCAGCATATGTAGAGTCAGGTCCAGATTAAATAAGAATCGAACAGTACGCAGAAAATATACTCATATCCTCTCTGTCTAATCTCATATGTAGTTTCATGGAAGGACTGTGTTCCTGACTGGATTTGAAAGAAGAGAAGGCCATATGGATCTGTTCAACAAGAATATATTGTGTTCATAAATAATACGACAAAAAAAAAAGAAGGAATTGACCTTGATGTAAAAGCTGATATAAAGCTGCTCATTTATTTGTCTGACATTTAACATGGTCAATTCTGTCTTATTTTACCTTTCTTATTAAAACCCCCCCAACTATTGGATCCAGGAGAAGGATCGTTCTGGTACATTGTATTAGAAATGGCAAGTCATGAATTTTCAGAGCTTGTAACAATTAATTGGAAAGAATACTAACACAAGTGCCATGAGATCGGTCTATCCATTTGTAAGTGATCAACAAACCCCAGCAATGGAAGAAGACTCAGAGAAAACAGGCAAGCATGATGTGCTCATGAAGCTTCAAAAAGAATATAAGAATGGGATCACAGCTTTTGTAAAAGAAGCTGAATTTCTCTAAACAACAAGCGGACCAGAAGGTGGATTTAGTTATAAATACACATCTGCATCAGTTAAAGGGGTCAACTAGTTATGTAAATAGTCTTCCAAAATTAATCAGTTGAATGCACTATATTCCTAATCCAGACAGATCAACATGGAGGAAGAGTGTAAGTGTCTCAGCCCAGCACAGAGTATAAAAACAAGCCAGCAACACAGAGAACCTTGAAGAGAGCGAAGAGTTTGAACTGGTTTCAACCCATGCATTCCTTTCCAATGCCTGGGGTTGCTCAGTTGTGACAGTGAGCATGGCAACAGGAATCGTGTTTGTACTGTGATCCAATTGTACACTGAAATTGCTGTATTGTGCTTGTGTTTGCAATTCAGTATATAGCTGTATCACTTTTATAAATCAAAACTCCATGTAATGCTAATTATCTTCAAAGAAATTAATTTAGTATTAAAACATTAAATCTTCCTAATGTGAAAAAACTAAAAGAATCAGAGAGCGTTGAGCTATAATACCCAGAGATTATATTCGTGAAATAAACCTAGTATTATAAAATTACTACATTTTAAAAGTTATCATTTTATTAAAGCCAGCATTGATTATGTTGAAGGAAATGTAGCAAATATGGCTAAAAGTAGTGATGAAGTTTGAAAGAACATGAAGTTCAGGAAAATAAGCTATGATGAAAGTGAAATTTCTTTTTTTTATTTCAGCAATGACAATTTATGACATCTGCATCACTTTTTTTTAAAATTCCCTTTTAATTTTGAAATTTCCTATTTTTTAAATGTTGAAAAAAATTATATTTTTAAGATAAATGAAACACCTCTTTTCAGAATAATTAATTCTGCTCTGAAAGCATTTACCTCTTTCTTCAATTCACTGAAAATGATGCTTTTATTTTAGCTAGCACTTTTGTATTTGTTTTTGTAACCAAAAATTAATTTTAAAATCATTTATAGCCTTATTTTGCTTACTATATAATATATTCTTCCTTGGCTTTATGTCTATTTAAATGGAATTTAGTGAAATGATGGGACTGTTTTGTATGATCTGATGTGGCATAAGACATGATCATTCTTTACTTGTTTTGCAGGCAGGAAAGATGAAAAGGAGAAGCTCCAGAGAGCTCCTTGAACTCTTCTTACATTTCCATTTTTCTGTAGTAAGCAGAGCTGGTATGAAGACATATGACATATGACTGTAAAGACATGTGCTAATTTAGAACTAATATTTGAAGAACTTTGGAATTTTCCTGTGATTTTCAAGTCAAAGCATGCATGTTATTCTGCAAAATAATATCTGTACCATTTAAATGTTGTATATATTTGGGTTTACATGAATAATTTTGAAAATCATTTTTGTTTTGTATCTATCCCTAATATGCTTTTTTTGCACAGCTGTGAACATATAAAAGGAAAAGAGACGTGGAATTTTCCAAAAGTTGATTCACAGTAAAAACATAACTGGAGTACTCAGGTTGCACTGTCAAATTAGTCATACTTGCTGGTAATCCACACCCCATACTCATTAACAAACACATTTAGCGCTGCATATTTTTGGTGTGGGTCTAGAAAATTGTGGTTTGGTGTTCAGAGGATGCATGAACTCTAAATCCATATGTCTTTCGAGAAGGGCAAGTTCTAAGACAGAAAATGCTGTTTGTAGATGAAATATCATTTTTCAAAAAATCCCTGAGGGTGGTTGATGGCAAATCTGTTTTCTGAATTCAAAATATCTACAAAATCATTCCAAACATTTTATTCACATACATCGTCTTATTTGTGAGAGAAGAAACACAGTAGGGTATAGAAACTGGATATACTTTTTAAATATCTTCTAGTCCAGAAATTTTAGCAATTTAGTATGTGCACAAGTACACAGAGTAATAATGTTGTATTCACTTTGGTCCTCTTTGAGATACCATTCATTTTAAAAATAGTGGTATTGCTAGATTTTTATGCCTTTTTTTTCCTGGTTTTTTTTTCCCCTATTTAATTATATATTATTATCTTATTCCTCTTGGTGACATCTGTTAATTTCATTTGGCTGTGCAATGTGATTACCATTACCTAATTTCTTAATGATTACATTGTGAATAATTAATACTTTTTCATTCAGTTTCATTGCCAGGAAAACATTTATCTAAATTACACAGAAAACCTTTTCATGTAATCAGCCTAACACATAACTGTTTCCTCTTTTCAAATTAATCTTAACTTTTAATTGTAAAAGTTACTTTTGCAAGATTCTGTTGTTCCAGCAATTCTTTTATTAAATCCTGTTGTGCCTAGAACTGTCCAAATAAGAGCACACAGTCTCTGATTTAGGTTTATTCCTCCTTTCAGGTAAAAGGAAGAAGTTACTAAAGTGACACAATTTGCAGGCTCAAGCCTTTTTCATGCAGAACTGCATTTAAAAGTGATTGCCCTTCTCAGTCTATATTTTCACTGCATTTGTTTTGCAACCTACTGAATAATATATTTAGCCATGACCGTGTTTATTCTACAGCTGATGATCAAGTCGTGAAGAATTCCTTTCCTAAAACTGAGATATTTAGTAGTTACTGATGATGTTATATCTTTCCTTCACCTCTAGTATTTATAAATTTACCTTTAGGAAAGAGAAACAGTGCTCAACAGTCACGGTCAGTTGTTTTCTGAGAAGCAAATCCATATAAAAGATTGAGGTTGATCCCAAGAGGGCAGGCAGCAGTGATAAATCCGTATTTCTGAGAATCATTAGTCTGATTCAACTGCTTGGAGAGTTTTGATAGGACTGCCTCAGTAGACAGAATGGTAGAAATACAAATTCTGCTTATATTCACTTGTTGGAATAGGGAGTAGAGTTTAATCAGCTAAAATGCAAGATCTTATTTTTTTTCTGCTCTGTGAAAAGCCCTGGAAATGTACAAAATTGCAGTGGCAATTTGGCAGGTTACTACTGCAATGAGGTGAATTGTCCATTAGGTAGACAGAAAAAAATCACAGCCTGATGCATTTTGTAATTGCAAAGTGGCACTGAGGAAACAATGTAAATTAGTAAACCTATAGTCTCAGAATCAATTTCTAGAGTAAACTTTTTGCTTTCTAGTCAGAGTCTATCTCAGCATTACTGAGGTAGTATCTAAAATGGGACAATCACTAATGGAGATTCTATAAGTATGGTCTCTGCCTTTTTTCAGCAAATCTACCCAAAAAACCGCCCACATCCCAGTCCTGGAATAGTCTTTACAATCAGTTGCATAATTTTTATTGATGTGATACCTTCAGACTGTTTCCATTGTCCCAATTACAGAAAAAGTATTTTCTTCTTGGGTTAATCCAGTTTCTGATTAAGAAAAAAATAAAAGAATATGAAATATGTTGGCAAAATAACAACCACGGCTGAAATCCAAATTAAGATACATTATTATTTCAGGGACCAGTGTTAAAAGACTGAGAAAAATTAAATATAGTGGAACAAACTAAGAAAAGAGAAAGTACTTTGGAGGTCTGGGATTAAGAATGTTAGATATTCCACGAGTGGCATTTTCCAGTAGCAATGGTGGTGGTACAAGAAAACTAATTGGGATAAGGACTGGAGTAAATGCAATGCCTGCAATTTGTCTAGTACTGAACTGTGACCACAGAACAATTGAACACGGCTCTACTTGTAGTTAACAGGGAAAGAGAATGACACAGAATATAGGGAGGAGAAGTAAAAGATGTAAAGATTCAGAACCATGGAGTGTTAGAGTTATAATTACTCACCAACAGCCCAGACTATAACATCAGATAACTTTCCCTTTTCCAAAATGATGTAGTATTACACAGCTGGAATAAAATTAGGATAGTAATAAGCCTTTTTCTTACACAGATACAAAAGGAAATAATGAGCAGAATAAAGCTGCACTGTCATTACAACAGGTACTAGAATCTAATCCTGGTGTCTTTGAGTGATTCTCCAAACATTTGAAGTGAAGACATACATGGATAGATGCAACACCGTTATTTGGTAAGTAATAAAATTGTGTGACCCCAAGTGGAGAGCAAATTTATTTAAAAAAAAATGACATAAAGGATGGACAACCAATTATTTTGTCTCCTCAACTGACACAATTCAAACTGCTCATTCCTTCACTCTTCACCGAGACAACGTGACTTCCGGAACCAGCTTTCCTTTGATTCCTCCTATGTGGCACAATAAAGTGTTAATTCTCCAAACATGTGGTGAATGATAAACTCCCACAAAAAGCCCTAGGCCACTAAGAAAAGTTTCAGATACATTGCTTATCTCAGTTGTGCTTCCAAGCCTTTAGAGGTTCGCCATTTCTAATTTACCATGAGAGTTGTGGGAAAATAATCCTTGCTGCTGGCAAAACTTGTAAAATTCATGTTTTGCCAGGGAAAAAAAGGCCTTTTTGGGGAAGCAGAGGGTGGCGGGGTGGGGGGTTGGAAAAAATTAACACAAAATGCCTAAAATTAGAATTAACACAAAATGCCTAAAAGATACAGTTTTTTGGGCTGGAGGTATGTGTTTGCTATTCTGCATGGAACACATCTGTTATATTTTGTCTTAATATTTGTCTTAATATTTTTGAGAGTGTACATGATGCTATGACACTTGGAGTTGTGTCTTACTTAAATATAAACATATAAAGATTTTAACTCTTTTAATAAGTAATGATAAGATTCTTTTTTCTTCTGCTCTGAAATAAGACTATGGTGTAATGTACCTCATCCCAATTCAGTGCAGTTAACCTTCATTATCTTTGAGTTTTGATGTCAGCTTTCATGTTTTTCTCATGCTGTATAAAATGGATACAGAAATAGTCACTTTGCTGCCTTCTCATTTTCTTCTTTACGAATCATTGTCATAGAGTGGTATTCTCCCTATATTTATAAAGGCTTTAGATGAAAAACCAAAATGTTCCTACTTGAAAACTCTAAATATAACATACTGTGTTCAAAATGCAACTCTTCCAGAAAAGTATTCAGGCTTCAAAACAGAAAACATCCATACTAGAGAATTTTTGGATTTGAGCTGTTAAGGCATGTTAGGACTGTCGGCTTCCTCTAGCAGCTTCAGCCCAAGACTATCTCGTCCCTAGTTGCTGGAGCCCAGCT
Organism: Cnemophilus loriae; assembly: GCA_013397755.1. Classification (NCBI taxonomy): domain Eukaryota; kingdom Metazoa; phylum Chordata; class Aves; order Passeriformes; family Corvidae; genus Cnemophilus; species Cnemophilus loriae. The sequence goes on along the minus strand of VZTF01008193.1, from coordinate 1,287,057 downwards.
TAGTTCCTGGAGTCCCTGTCCAGGCTGAGAGATACAGCTGATTCTTTTCCCTTTTTCAGGGAGACAGAAAGTGGAATTACATGGGAAAAAAATAGTTTAGAAAAAAAGGATTTATATAATAAAAAAGATAGTATGGACTGGGAGTGAACTGACTGCCACTTTTAACAGGTAACTGTCCCATTTGATCCCAACTGTTCTCTGTCTTCCCATACTTGTTCCTCCTGATGTCACATGATGTCCCCTTTTGCCCGTCTTTGCCCCTTACCCTAAACATCCCATTGTAAGTTTTATACATTCCACAATCCCCACTCAAGTAACTGGTAATACTCTTATTATTTTTCCCTTGTAGCTGTTACAGTGCTCAAGGCATATTCTGGGTAGTTCCTTTATGTCCCATCCACCATCAGAGCTCTGATCTTCATTATTGCCACTGTTGCCACTTCTTTTAGGTTTGTGTGCACATGTGTTTAATTATAAATTTCTTTGTTACTTGTTTCTCTTGTACTGAATAGTCCTTAATCAAGTAGCTTAAACAAGCTCAGCTTCCACATTCTCTTACATAGAATACAAGCTTGGTTTTTTAAGGCCAAAAATTAATAAAGGCCAAATTCTTGATCAAATATCTGTTCAAGTTTTCCATCTCCACAAGTATGCCACTCAGTTAACAATTTCTGTGATTAAAGGAGTTTCCCTTTCTTTCGTTATTTCTTTTGATTACTGAAAGACTTTTTCAATAAGGATAATAAAAATCAAAGCTTTTGATTTATGTGATTTTTCTTCTTTTACCTTCTAAATTCAAATAGGTCAGTCAATTAAAGTTAGTAGTTACAAGGCCCTTGATGTTGCTGTTTGGTCATATACAACTTTCAATCTACTCCCCAGTAAAATTAGAATGCTGTGAGCTCCAGGGACATTTTTAAACCCTAACAAGTTGAAAACAGAACTTGGCGATGGAAAACCTGAATAGCATATGTGATCAAGTATTTGATCTTAATTTATTAATTTACAAAACAATGTTTACAGTCACTCACGTATCCAGACATGACAAATTTTTTTCCTCTCTTTTTTTTTAATATTAATTCACTTGAATTGTTGACAATGCTATTTTGTTCTTTCCAATATCTTGTGCTGCTTTGCTTGACTGCTACTCTACATTCCCTCTGATTAACTAATTTTAATTATACTCTTCTATGTGTTTGTCGAAATGTTTAATGATCTAATGTTAGTCCATGGTTATGCTATTATGACAGAGCAATCCTCATTACCAGTTAGCTTGAGAAGCTGCCAAAGAATCTGCTATTAGTGATGAGAAAGGCTGTGACACAATGTTCTCTAAAACATTATAAATTCTTGTTCAATTTAAGATATTTACATTAGCCTTCTCCTCCTTCTTGAATAAATATATTTTTTAAAAAATCTTCCAGGTTAGCTGAAGCATTTATGAAATTTTAATCCCTGGATCCTGTCCCGTACATATGTTGTAAATATCTTTTCTCATAATTTGAAATTAAGTAATTTTGGAGTGCAAAATATAACAGTCAAAGTGATAAAATATTTTAAGTGGTTATATGGAAAGTATTAATGCCCTGTGAAGCTAGTTACTTAAAAAGGCAAAAATGTTCAAAGAAGTCAGCTGTTGGTCTCAATTTTTCAACCATTAACTCTTAGCGACACAAAAACAATTTCTAATTTAACTTTTTAAATAATTGAAATATTAACATTATTAGTCACTATTTTTTTTGTTTGTGATTTTCAATTCCGTTTTGTGATAGAGAGTTTTTAGAATATAAAAAGCTTCCTTTAAGGCACAAATTTTCTATTAATTTCTGCCAAGGAAGTTTGTAAGCAACACTATGGCAAAGCTAGATGTTGGCTCTAGAGGCAGTTGAATAAGATGGTCGATGGGAATAGCACAAGCATGGAAAAGTGAGAGAAACAGTGAGACACATGGGAGCTGTTGGAGCATGTTGCATGTATGAGATGAGATGTGGCAGAAGATTGCTCAACTGTCACAGGCATTTTGTTCAGGGAGTCAATGCACAACAACAGGTTACTCCATGTCTTGCTGTTTCCCCAGCTTGCCTTGTTTTCTACTTGTCCCAGGAGCTTATCTCTGCCATTAAGAGGACCATGAATTTGCCAGCGGCCAGAAGTGGACAGCAGACAGAGAAGAGGGATATAGGCTAGAACTTGAGCGTGACTTTTTTCACCTACCTCTCTTCCCACTATCAGTTTTATATTATCTTGACAGTGCTGGGAATATGTACTGGGCTTTAGTAGGAAGCTGAAGGAGGAGGACAAGAAGAGAGCAGTCACACGGGCAGTATGATCACCGCAGCAAGCAGCTGTGAGATTTGCTCAGTCCTTGAAGTCTTGGGCTTTCTGGAAAAGATGGTGCTTGTGGGAACTTCTTGTTGACACGGTTGAAATGAACTCTATCATCCTAAGAATGAGGACAATAGTTTTGCAGAGATGCCTTCAGCCAACCTGCAGAACAGCATGTTTGCATAAATATTGCTTAAGTTTCATCTTTATGTCCAGCAGATCCTTGCTCTGGGCAAGGCCTCTAGCAAGTTAAAACAGCTAAGCAAAACAATGCAATGGACCAGCAGCAATAACAGCAAAATTATGACAAAGACTTGTTTATCATGTCTGGATTCTAGTCTAATTAATCTCATAAAAGCTGTCCTCTTACCCCAGGCAAAAAAAGGCCCGTGCTCTTTACCTGCATATGCATTATGTAAATTGAAGTGGTATTTTGCATCTGTGCTAAGCTTTGGATCTACTAAAATCTGCCACATCTCTGACAGTACAATAAGGATGGGCTGCTCTGATGTGTGGCAAGTTAGAACTGATATAAATATTCTGGTAACCTTTGCTTCACAGGTATAAAAGATGTTGCTGGAAGAATGATTACTACCCTACACTCCACCAGCTTTTGTTAGAGAAATAGAAGTATCTGATGGGATTTTCCTGTGGGTAAGGAAGCATTGTAGTTCCTTCTGACTTCAGAGCCAAAAATACACTCATTATGACAACTCCCTGTCTTTCTCTCCACCATGACCATTTTTGGTAAAACACTTCTTGTGTCCAACTCTGGGTTCCCCAGTACAAGGGAGACAATGACATACTACAGAGAATCCTAGAAAGGGCCACTAAGGCGACTAAGGGTCTGGAGCATTGCCATGAGGAAAGACTGAGAAAACTGGGACTGTTAAACATAAAGAGAAGGCCCAGGAGGGATCTTATCAATCCATATAAATACCTAAATGGAGAGTGCAAAACCAATAGAGTCAGACTCTTTTCTATGGTGCCCAGTGAGAGGACCAGAGACAAGGGGCACAAACTGAAACACAGGAGGTTCCCTCTGAATATCAGGAAAGAGATTTTTACTGAAAGCTCTCCTGACAAATCAGAGATCATCAGAAAAATTTCTCACCTTGTTGAAAACAATGGAGAAACTCCAGCTGCCTTAATCAGGTTACAAGTTTCACTCCATCATGTTTTGAGATATTTCAGTCTCAGTGTTAGTAAAACATAGAGGAACCTTTGAAACAAATTATATAATGCAGGATTTCTCTTCTCTTCTCTTCTCTTCTCTTCTCTTCTCTTCTCTTCTCTTCTCTTCTCTTCTCTCTTCACCCTTCTCTCTTCACCCTTCTCTCTTCTCTGCTCTTGTCCTTGCCCTTACCCTTGCCCCAAAACAAAGAGAATATTATATAAATGTGAAAATATTTTTTCTACTCCTAGGGTGACCAAGACCTGGCATGGCCTGTCCAGAGAATCTGTAGAGTGTCTCTTCTTGGAGATATTCAAAAGGGGTTTGAACAGTGTCCTGAGCAACCAGCTGTAGCTGAACATGATTAATCAAATTAAGCAAATGGACAATGTTGATATAATAAATATAAATTTTCAGTTAATATACTGAACTTCTGAAAAAGCATAGCACAGTTAGCCATATGTAACATTTCCAATGTGTTGCTTCTATTCCAAGTCAGTCTGATATGTTTTCTTGTCTGAGACCTATGGGATGCATAGCAACATTACAAGAAGTTTATATTCTCTGATATGCTTTTGTAGGCTGAAATTTTTGTTTTTAAATTATAAACATTAAAGATTTCTGATTTTATAGAAATAAAGAAGGGGTGGATTGGTTGTGAAAAATAAATTCCAAGTGTTCACCTATCTTTCACAGATGCTAAAAGTGAGAGGTCCTTTTGAAAAGCTAATACATTTTTTATAGTTTATTTCATATCCAGCTTCATTTCAATAATTAAGCTGTTTACTCTCTCTAGAGAGGTTGTAATAGACCACTAAAATATGTTTTTCTCTATTATCAAGTTTGTGCTTGTAATGAGAGAAAGTTTTGGTTGGTGTTACAAAGTTTGCTTACAAAAAAGGCTATTCATATAATATACTACTCATCCCTGGATGTGAAAAGTAGTTTCCAAGAACCCTAGCTGAAGTAGAATTTTTAAAAGCTGATGCCTGATCTAGTTTGTGAAGCAACAGAGTTCCATTTATTCAATTGTTCCTTCCCCTTAGAAGATGGCATTATAGAAACTCAGCTCCAGTACTTGCCTCAAATTGAAGAGTTAATCCGTAATCTGGGGTTACTGGCAATGGAAGATTTAGTTGGCTAATTTCCATTAAAACGAAATCAGAAGAAAACAACAGAGAAAACGTAAATCCTTTTCTCCTCAACCTTCAGGTATTACTTGTTATTTTCCAAGTGGTCTGTTTTAGACAGAGGCAAGTAGGGGCATTTACAGAGTGATTTCAATTTCATTTAGGAGTGAGTTTTGGAGCATTATCTCTGTGTTGTCCTCAGCATGCACTTTGAATGGAACTTACTGAAAAGACAAATACAAGTGTTTGCCTGGCACCTGGACAGCTGATGGATGTACAGTTCAAAGTGAAGTTGTTTTGAAATACTTAATGTGTATATCACATCCCCAGTACCAGCTGTTTCACTCTGCAAGCCCAGTCCTATTCATCCGCATTACTTGCTACTGTGGACATATTCAGTGAATCCAGTTCAGTTTGGGCACACAGTAACTGTACATGTGCGACACAGATGGCAAATGAATATGAACTAATTACTCCACATTGTTAAACATGTCAGACTTTTAATGGATACCTACACCATGTTCAATAGGGCTGATCTGTCCATGACTAATGGATACTTCTACCGGTATTGAACAACAGTCCAAACGACAGAGCCTTTACTCCAGCTGGGGTGGGTGGACTTCTAGCTAAGTAGTCAAAGCTCTTAGCTTTTAGCAAGAGACTTTCTTATCAGAGAAATGGAAATGTATAAATAAAACTCTGTAAAAACTGTTGTAGAGGTTTAGTCCCAGCTGGCAACTAAGCACCATGCAGTCGATTGCTCGCTTTCCTCCACTGTGGGATGGGGGAGACAATCAGAACAGTAAAAGAGAAAAAACTCCTGGGTTGAGATGAAGACAGTGTAATAGGTAAATCAAAAGCAAAAGCCATGGACACAAGCAATATAAAATAGGGAATTAATTCACTACTTCCCACTGGCCGGCAGGTGTTCAGCTGTCTCCAGGAATCCAGGGCTCCATCACGTTTAATAATGACTAGGGAAGACACATGCCATTGCTCTAAACATCCCCCTCTTCCTTCTTCTTCCCCCAGCTTTATATGCAGAGTGTGATGTCATAAAGTATGGGATATCTCTTTGGTCAGTTGGGGTAGGCTGTCCTGGCTATGTCACCTCTCAAATTCTTATGCACTCCCACCACTCCTGGGTGGTGAGGTGGTGTGAGAGGCAGAAAAAGCCGTGATGCTCTGTAATCACTGCTCAGCAGCAACCAGAACATCCCTATGTGATCAACACTGTTTTCAACACAAATCCAAAATATAACCCCAGAGCAGCTACTATGAAGATAATTAACTCTATCCCAGCCCAAATCTAGCACAACTGTTCCTGGAAAATTGTGATACAGCCTTAAACGGAAGCCACAAAATAACTTGCCTGTTTCCTTCAGGTATTTACTCTTTCATGCACTTGTGAATAGAAAATAAATCTCGTAATGACATTAATGATATCACCTTCCTAGCAGCCTCTGCATACTCTAAATAATCATCATTAAATCTAACTCTAATATAATATTTAACTGGGACTCTTATCAGCAGTCTTGTATCAATATACAAAAAACCCAAACGTAGTCAGAAAGAATTTTCCCACTGAGCCTTTTTTCTGTAAACTTTTACAGGTAATTACACCAATTCATTCACTACCCTTTATCAATAAATTTTGGGCTTATGTCTACTGAAAGTGAATTTTTACATAACAGAACCTAATGGCACTTTTTAATCTTTTTAGTTAGTAAATGCTTTGGTAGATTAAGTAGCTAAAACCAGAATTTTTGAAAAAAATGTTAAAAAGAACAAAACTTTACTTTCTTCTGTTATTATAATCAGTCAATAACTGATTTAGGTAAAAGCATTTCAATTATTCTGGAACTCATAGACTTGAGAAATCACATTAAAGTAGTTCACTGAGATTAAGAAGTTCTTAGCTCATTAAAGATGTAATTTAATTTTACTGAGACACATTTTCTGTATATGTCACAAATATAGTCTTTCTTCCTTTCTCAGACTGTATTTTCTCTTTTGAGTGGATTTTTAACTGTGACATGTCATCTGTAACAGTCTAGGACTGAAAAGGCAGGAAATTTGGTAATATAAATTTGGTAATATATGTTAGCAGTTTGAACTGAACCACAGTTTGGAAGTTCAGTTCACAGCATAACTACCTGACATTCTCATTATCTAACTTGCTTTGACTTTCTTAGGGAAATTGGAACACAACCTCAAGAGGACAAAGGTTTTTCCTTAAATGAGAATATTATTTCCTACATGAAAGGAAGGCATAGTAGTTTGAGTTTTACAGATGTGAAGTGTGGGTCTGAGGACCACCAAGGTATTGCTGACTTGTTTTTGGTTTGTCTTTTTTTTGGTTGGTTCCCCCCCCACCCCCCCCCCACCCCTTGTAGTACAGAT